>SNQJ01S0017472.1:82699-110602 GCA_010110895.2 Picea sitchensis
GTGATAAAGTGAGGCGCTAGCCTCCCTATATATACAAGACTGGCACGTGTGAAGGGTTTTCACTGGCAGGGCCGACCTCTCACTCTGGGTAGGTAAACCCACCTTTAAGTTAATTATGGGTCTCAATAATATCTGTTGGGGTTGACTTCTTATTCTGCCTATTACAATTGTCCGTTAACTAATCCGCAAAAGGGGATTTGGTCCTAATACAATTACCGACATGATTAATCCACAATGGGGATTAATCCTATGAACAAAATAACAATAATAATAAGAATACTCTTCGCAGTTACATTATTTCAACATTATTTCGGTCATCCCCGACTAGCCGAGGGTTGCAATTTTTCAAGTGTAGTATTTTAAAACGAGATACTTTCACGACCCATGGACTTTACCTTCCCCATCGGCTTCAATGTAGGGGATAGGACACCTTGGCATGGCCATGCCCTTATCCTTTGCTGAGGTTGTGTACATTGTTGTCCAACAAGCCTTAGCCAACCCCAGTCTGGCTCCCCCAGAGGATCTAGATCCAGTTCTCGAGCCTATTTGAGCTCAGGATTCTCTCGCCACTCAAGACCCTTTAGACTCAGTCTTTCCCTCTGATGAGGTGATTTTGGAAGCAATGACTAGTCCCAATAGACCTTGGGATGATCTGCACCATAGATCTTATTTTATTCTCGAGCTTAGGAGAATAGAGGCAGGAAAGTTTGTTTTGAACATGAATGGAGATAGCCCTTGTCCTATTAACCCTCTGGCTATGCATGGAGTATACATCAAGGGAAACATGGAAAGCATTGCTACAATGATTCCTATCGATATCTACAGAACCCATGGCATCGTGGAGAATGTCTTCATCAGAGCAAAATGATCCTCCGAAGAGATTCAAATTTACACTGATTTGTTTAAGGAGTTCCGCGACGTTTTTTCCTGGTCTTACGAGGATAGGCTAGGCATCGACCCACAAATTGTTGAACACGAAATCATGACTTATCCTGATGTCAAACCAGCCTAATAGAAGCTTCGCCCAGTCAATCCTCGAAAAGCAATGACGATAAAGGTTGAAGTAGAGAAACTTCTCAAAGTTGGTTTCATCTACCCCGTACAATTGATGGAATGGGTATCAAACTCAGTTCCTATCAACAAGAAACAGGGCACGATTCATGTTTGTATGGATTTTCGTGATTTGAACAAAGCTTGCTTGAAAGACAATTTTCCAATCCCATTTATTGATCAGACTGTCGATGAGTGTGTGGGTTGCAAATTATTTTCTTTCATAGACGATTTTTTGGGATATAATCAAATTCAAATCAAACCTGAGGACCAACATAAAACAACTTTTATTTGTCTTTGGGTACCTTCGTGTATCGAAAGATGCCTTTTGGCATGAAGAATGTTGGAGCTACCTTCCAGCGGGCCATGTTGTTCTCTTTTCACGACCTCAAACACATAGTGGAGGCGTACTTGGATGATCTAGCATCATGTTATCACAAGAGATACGATCTTCCTTCCCATTTACGACTAATATTTGAGTAGTTTCACTACTATTGGATTCGGTTGAATCCAAACAAGTGCAATTTTTGCATGACATCGGGTCATTTATTAGGTTTCATTATCTTGACAAAAGGGATCATGGTCAATCCTCTTAAGGTTGAGGCGATAGTTCAATTTCCTCCCCCACACACAATGCCATAGCTTCAGAGTTTATAGGGGAAAGCGAAATTTCTTCGGCGTTTTGTCACTAATTATACCAAGATTACAAAAGGGTTCATGCATATTTTAAAAAAGGGAGTCCCATTATGTTGGGACGAAGAATATCAACACTCCTTTGATGCATTGAAACGTGCTCTGACATATTTCCCTCTGCTCGGGCCTCCTGATTATGGCAAGGATTTCTTGTTATATGTGGTTGTTGCAGAGTCCTCAATCGAAATGGTCTTGGCACAAGAGGATGATGCACTCGAAGAGCACATTATCTATTATCTTAGCTAAGGCCTAGTTGGACTGGAGCTCAACTATTCACATGTTGAAAAACTCTCTTTGGAAGTTGTTCATGCAATCCAACAGTTCCGTCACTATATATTAATTTGCAAGACCACTGTCGTTTTCATCGTCAATCCCTTTCAATATGTATTGACATGATATGTCATCGGCGGGAAAATCAGTTGGTGGATCATTATCCTCGAAGAGTTCGACCTGGATTTCGTTTCAGCGAAATCTAAAAAATCCTTGGTCTTCACTGAGTTGATTTTGGAACTGTCGGTCGAAAACGGTGATATTTCGCCCGAAGAGACACCAATTAACTTATATATTTTTCTAATTGCATCTTCGGACCCCTAGTATGGAGATATACTTGTGTATATTTAGACTCTGAAGTGCCCCGCTTCTGCTTCTTGTGAGGAGCATTGATGAAACTATATCATCTTCGATGACACTTTGTATCGTCGAGGTGTAGATTGCATTATTCGACAATGTCTTAATCATGAAGAAGGAGATCTTATTTTTAACGACTATCACACGAGAGCATGTGGAAATCATTTGTTTGTGTTGGAAACAACCCAAAATATTCTTCGTACAGGATACTTTTGGCCCTTGTTAATCAAATATTGTGTTGAGGCAGTCAATAAGTGTCACATGTGCCAGATCTTCTGTCGAAATATACTGGCACACCTTGCTCCTATGTTTTTTGTCATTTTTGTCAGTCCCTTCACCAAGTGGGGGATTTATTTCACTACATGCCACCTGGCTTCTTCCATGGGGCATTGTTATATCATCATAGCAGTAGAATTCTTCACTAAGTGGGTTGAAGCTATGCCGAAATTTAATAATGATGGGGAAATTGTTGCCCTTTTCATTTTCAATAAGATAGTAGCTAGATACGGTATCCCAAAGGAGATTGTCACTGACCATGGTAGTCACTTCTAGAATAAAATGATGGTTGAATTAACATCAAATCTTGGGTTTAAATAGGAACATTCCTCATCCTATTACCCACAACCGAATGGTCAGGTAGAAGTTGTGAATAAGTCTCTCAAGACTATTCTTTAGTGAACGATCAATTTGTCCAAGTCAAATTGGAATTTGATGTTATATTCGACGTTGTGGGCCTATCGAACTTCGTGAAAAATGCTACCATTTTTTCACCTTTTTAACTCGTCTATGGGCTGGAAGCAGTCTTACCCATTGAGTGTTAGATCCCTTATTTAAATTTGGCAGTGGAACTACTGCCTGACACTACTCCGCTTGAGGAACGTCTTCTATATCTCGAGCAGCTCGATGAGCAACGTCGTGATGCAACCTTGACCAATGAGGCCCATAAGTAATGAGTCAAGTGTCAATATGATCGGTCTATTTTCCCTCGGATTTTCTTCGAAGGAGATCTTGTCCTGGTCTATGACCAAGACAAAGATCCCCTAGGGATAGGAAAGTTCAAACCCATGTGGTTTGAACCTTTCATTGTGAAAGAGGTCTTAGAGAAGGGTGCTTACCGTTTGGTTGATTTCGAGGGAAATGCCTTAGCATAGCCTAGAAATGGGCTCTAACTTAAGAAGTACTACTCTTAGGTTGGTCACTTGGGTGGATTCTTGTATATATGTATAGTCTTGTATACATTTTTGTATTTTTTCATTTTATGGACGTGTAGTTATTTATGCCTTCTTTTTCACTATGGCAGACGTCAAGTGAATCATAGGTTTACTTTGGGTTCGCAGACGGCGCTAACTGACACACTTGGAGGCTTGCTTCCGCAACCTAGGTGATTTTCACACCTGGAGGCCAGTTGCTATATTCCGAAGGTATTTTTCTGGGAGACACAACCAATAACATTGTCGAGTACATTGCAGTCATAGAATTACTATGTGATGCTTTGTCACATGGTATTTCTTGCATTCGGGTTTATTTAGATGCTCGACTGTTTGTGTCCCAGTTAAATAGCATTTACCGCATTTATGGTCCCACTCTTCACCGACGATTCCTTCGGGTACGTCTCTTAGAATGATCTTTTGATTATTTTGCTTATATTCATGTTCCTAGGAGATTTAATCATTAACAGATACTCTAGCTAATCAAGTTTTAGATTGGCATGTTGCTCACATGTAAAAGTAAAACACACACATACTCTTGTAAATACATTTGTAAAAGAAAATGTCATCCATAAAACAAGAAATATGTATGTATATGTGTGTGTGTGTGTGTGTGTCCAAAAATGGTGTCATGAGTACAAAGTGGGCATGAAAGCCTCAAAAGTAATCGGTATACATTGTTGGGCTTAAGCCCTAAAAATACATAGTACAAAAAGTGCCCTCGACACATAAGTAGTCCGATGCTATCTAAGGTCTACACCTAGTGGCCCTGCTATAATGGAAAATTGTGTTCGCAAGACGCCAGAATAACTAGACCCAGATCTGAGGCACCCCTACTACATGTGTTTGCATAGGTGGGGGGAGATCCTCGATCTGAGCGATAGGAACTACACAAGTGAGAGAAGTGAGGTTCTTCTCTACTCATCGTAAGACTCTATTAGCCTCTTCGGCTGGGGGTCCTCCCGTAGCTATCAGTCTTCCTATTGTTGTTGGTCCTGCCTATGGTCGAGGGCGAGGCCTGGTCCTGGTGAATTATGTCGGTAGAATAGGCCCCACATCTGTACATAACAGATTTTTAAGTTAGTACTCTGATGCACACATAAAAAGGATATATATAAAAATTAAAAAATTTAATAACTTTAAAAAGTATTTGTTACCTATCTCACCACACTCCTCGCCAGGGGGCATGGGCATGTTGGGATCTCTAAGGAAGTTAATCCCTACATAGGGATAGTCCTCTATGACTGGGATCTGAGGTGCCCACCATTAGAAGGATTTATCGTCGAAGGCCTCTTGGGTCCTTCCTCCACCCTATCTAGGAAGTAAGACAACCTACCTGCACAATGCTGAGAAGGAGGAAATATGCCCCCATACTATCTCTCTCAGGCTGAGATTGGGCACCCTATCGAAGAAAAAAGAGAATAAAACGGTACCAAACCCAGAGTTCTTGTTGGTATGCCTATTAAACTTTGTGAGTTGTCTCTTCATGCATACTAGCATGGTAGTACTCCAGTCAAAGATCATCGCCTCTAAACATTGAACTGCACAATACATATGTGCATGTGAGGCCTGATGGATTGTTGTGGATCCAGTATTCTTCCCAATCAAGAGTAAAATAACTCGTAGAGAGAGGTTGGTAATATTGTGAATTGGCACCTGAGAACCTACCTTCTCGGTACTAGCCTCACAATGCATCGCAATGTAATCTTCTATGTTGTATGGCCCTGGGGGAAAACTCCTCAAGTTAACCGGTTCCCCTCTCCTAGATAAGTTGGTCAAGAAGTAGATGTCCTCTGTGGTTGGGGTCAATGGTTGACCCTCTAACATGAATGCCTCTACGTCAGGATTCGAATATTCTACCAAAGCATTGAGAAACCTCGGTTGTGCCCTTATGAACGGACACTGAAAGAATTTCCATAAGCCACATTCTTTTAGCATAGCGAATGCCATAGGGTCCTCCTTAACCAACACATCCACCTCCTCATGTTCCCTCTCTCTCCAGTGCACATCCTCCCACACACAAAAATTGGAGAGGGTTTAGTACTTGTGTTTTATTTTTTCAATACAAAAGGAGCCGTACACGGGTTGTAGTTTCAATAGTCGCATACGTACTCAGGTTATTTATTACTTTGCACGAGTACATACGTGGGATGACCTTGGACAACCCGCGTACACACAGAAGCGACCCTTTTACAAGGGCGTGTGCCTCCCAAACTAAAAATTAAATGCAAATAAATGAATTTAAAAGGAAGAGGGGGGGATTTATACTTACTTGGTCCAAGTAGGAGGGTTTTTTGTCCATCATAGCTCCCATAATTCACATTTTTTATGAAAGGGGTTTTTGAATTTTTGTTAATTTTCAAATTACAATGGTAAAAATGATCTGTACACCTCTATTTATAGACCTTTTTTGCCCGTTTTTCCCTTTTTTGGTCCCCTTTTTCAATTTTCCTGGCTTGGTGGCTAGTTGAGTTCTCTTTTTAGTTATCTTTCAGTCATTCTGATGGACTTGTCCTTTCGGTTTGGTGATGTTTTGAGATGGGTTACATTTTTATCGTCCCATGGTAGAAGTCATTTTTTCAAACTTTTTCATATAAGTTAGGTTTTCACTCCCATCTTTCTATATATTGTTGTCTTTCCCGTTTTTCCATAGGATCGATCCCACTAAAGTGTGACACCGAACCTTCTCTATTGTTTTAGAAGTGTCATAATTAGGTGGTAGAGCCTACCTCTACATGGATGCCCTAGGTAGATGCTTTGCTGCATTTTGGCGTCCATGCTATGAGTTTTTTACTATAGGCTTGGGAGTCCTTGTTGATCTCGGCATGATTACATATTGAAGCCTCATTATTCTTGTTAATCATCATTCTTGGCCTTACCCACAATCACTAATGAGCACTCTTTGTTGTCTTTCAAGCTCGCTTTAAATTTCGAAAGCAACATCCAACGAGACTATATTTATTATTTTCATCTCATCTGGATTATTTGAGAAAAGTATCCCCCTAGAGTCTTCTTTAAGCCCTTTTCAGACTCTCTAAAATTGAAAATATTGTCGAGTGATCTTGTTTCCCTTCACTCTCGCCAAACTCAAATTTGAAGGCACATCTGTTCGATGATAGATTACTCATTTTTTGGTCCAGATGGATAATTTTACGAATAAAGGTATGCTCTAGGAACTTTGGTTTGCTAGACGAGTATTCTTAGGCGTAAGCTTAACCCTTTTTTGGGCATGAGGGACTAAATTTTCGAAAAAATAATATTCTCCTTGGTTTTGGGTTTATCTCTTTTTCAGGCCTTGGAGATTACTTATGAAAAAGGAACCCCCTCGGAGTCCATAGTTAAGCTCTTTTCAGACTCCCTAAATATGAAAAGATCATTGAGTGACCTTGTTCCTTCAAACTCGTTAAATTGGTCCAGAAGAACATCTACTTGGCATGAGTTTAATCCTTTTTCCAACCAGTAGATTATTCAGGAAAAATGTACGCCTCGGGAGATTCGTCTTGCCGGGAGAGTTCTCCTCAGTTATATTTTACACTTTTTCAAGCTAAGGAGACTAAACTTAGAAAAAGGCCATGAGTCCATAGTTAATCTCTTTTCAGACTCCTTAAAATTGAAAAGATAGCTGAGTGATCTTGTCTTTGTTACACTTGTTAAAACAATTTTGAAAAATGTCCTTTCGGTGTAAGTTTATCCCTTTTTCAAGCTGATTGGACTAATTGCGAAAAAGGTACCCCCTGGAGTCTTCTTTAAAAAAATTTAGACTCTCTAAACGTCAAAAAAAACACCGAGATTACCTTCTCTGGGATCGTAAAAATTCACATGGAAAGAGTCTTGTTGTGTCATGCTTAATCACATTGCAGGTCTCATCGTATCTTTGGCCTAATGCCAACTCCATGTTGCTCTCAACTGAACCTTTAAAGCATTCCTTATATGCAATCCTTGCAACACATTTTTGCCCTTGCATTTGACACCTTGACCCATGGAGGAATTTTCCCTGAGTGTCCTTATCCTACACATGTCTCCTTTCCTTGAGAATCAATATGTTCCATGTGCTTGGAACCAGTTTTCTTTCTTGCGACACTCATTCCTCCTTTGAAATGTAACATTATTTTATTATTTTTCAAGCTCGTTAAAAATTTGAAAAAGACAAAAAAAAAATCAAATTTCCAAAAAGAGGGGACGTGATATATCAATTATTTTTTCAGAAGCAAGATAGTCGCCCTTGGACAAAGCACATCCTTCCATTTGTTCTCTAAGAATTGAGATTTAGTATGAAATTAGGAAGTTGTTTTCACTACATAGAGTTGTGTCTTCCTCCATTTGGTTACTCTTCCAAACATATGGAGGGTTTGTGGTGCCTCCTACATCACATACTTATGTCAATGTTACGCTTCCTGAGTCTGATCATCTTTCATGATTTTGTCCAAGTGAATTTTTGTCCAACCTGAGTCTTCCTTTTTGTAGTTTGTCTCTTGACTTTCGTGAGTCGACCATCTCGTAAGTCCAGTCAAGTCGGGATTCAAAATCGACAAAGTTTGGTGCCCAATGATTGAGATCCTCTAGTCTTTCCCCAATGGCATGTTGAATACCTCAGAGTAGTGAGTCTTACACTCTTATTGTACTCCTACTTGAGTTGTTGAAGATATTGAAGTTGTTTCTAGAGATATGAAGTCCTCGTCTCCAGCCATAGGCATTGATGCTTCTTGAAGATGCATATTATATTGTACTTGAATATCATCGATTTATTTTGCGATGTAGATCAATTGTGTATATATAGACATTTCTATGACATGGATCTACAATGTAATTTATTGACATCCATGATTAGTTCATCCCAAGCATGGGTATTCCCTCCTCAAAGAGATTATTATAGTTTTGCAGATAGCGACCTCCCGAACTCTGGTCCCGGGCTCACTCGACTTTGTGCCTTCCCACTCGTAAATATATTGTAATGTATTTCAGCCATTAGTTTCTCTTCTGACCTCACACATTAGGGGGCATCTATTATATCCCTAAAATTCCCTACCTATGCATGCATGTCATTGACCTTTCTACTTACACAATTTTCCAAATTATTCCTAAGGAACTCTCTTTAAAAACCCATTTTTTTGAGCATGTACGTGTCTGGATGCACTATTGCCCGCATACATACGCTAGATGCATACTAAACATCCTGCACACATATGCTAGATGCATACTAAACAACCCTCATTTATCTCCAAAAGTTGTAAGGAATTCGATGGAGTTAACGGGCTATTGGATGTTTCCTAACCAATTCACCTGATGTATCCCATCCCCAAACCGAATAACTATCCTTTTGTCATATAAAAGGAGATCTTAGGGTCCCATTCCAACATCAAGAATTAGAATATAGAATCTTTTCCAAAATCCCTTTCTCTCCTTGCCCAAGTTTTTGCATCCCTTTTCTGAGATTTGGCCTCATTATTCCCCCTCCATCCTTTCTATACAATCCCTTCCTTAATTCCGAAGAAGATCAGTTGATTGTGAGAGGTATTAAGAGAATGATGCACTTGGAGAAGAAGTAAGAGGATCCTAGACCAAGTTCACTTAGCATTTGCCAACGATAAGTTTGTAACTATTTGTAATCCTTACATCTGAATGAAAGAATCTTGTTTATGTCCCAAATGTTGTGTTTTTATGCTTATTTGATTAATGCATTCACTTTTTTATTTGAACCCTAACCCTGATAAGTAGAGATAGAATATCTTGTAGCTTTGTTGTTTAAATCATTTGTAGGTCATTTTTGGGAGGAGACCAATATTCCAAGAAACTACAAAGGAGAAGTAGGTCTACACCAACCAAAAGGATATAAGCTACACCCTCTTTTCCTTCTCTTATATTTTGAGATCATATTGTTTGGGGTAATTTAGAAATAGGATTGTCTTTTAAGGGAGATCAATGCTCTGCCTATACTTTGACCCAATATAGTAATAGGGTGATATTCCCTGCTAGAAATCTACAACTGTCATAGGTCTTGATGATTCGACTTCTCTTGTCTTCTCAATAGGAAAATCTCTCTGGTAATGTGGCTCTCCACATGTCCAACATCCATTCTTCAGACTGGTGCTCCTAGTCCTAGAAGTAGAAGCCGTTGGCCTAGGAGTTTGTTGTATTGGTCTATTTTGCAGACTAGATCCAAACTGTTGTTGTTGCTACAAACGACATTGTTGATGCTACTATTGACGTGCTCTGTAGGGAGTCCTCTACTAAGGAGTGTGTCGTTAAGGTGTTGAAAATACAAGTCCTCTAGCCGTATCACGATGCCCATAAGTCTATCTGGATGGTGTCTGATGTTGTTGCGCTCCCGGTCACACCTTTCTGGTCTATCTAGAAGGAGTTATTCCCTGATCCACACTGTTTATCTCTTCTTCAACAATGATAGCCTTCTAAACTGCATTGTGCAACGTCTAAGGCCTCGATATCCTCACTTTCACATGAATTTTGAAGTTTAGGCCGAACACAAAATTGTTAACCTTTAACTTCTCTGTGTTCATATGTGGAGCATATCTAAGTAGCTCCATGAACTTGGCTTCATACTCCGTTAGCGTACAACTACCCTTTCATAAGGCATTGAACTCATTAAAATGGTGCTCAATAAATTCATCCGACAATTACCTCTCCTAGAATCATTCCTCGAACAATTCTCATGACACGTCTTCAACGACCATGTTTAGGTGAGGTAGGAGTGTCTTCCACCAAAGTAGAGCACTCCCTTTCAGTTGAAATACCTCCATGTGTACTTTCATGTTGGAGGTGCAATCGTGAAGTGTGAAGCACATCGCCATGTTCTCCAACCGTGCATCGGTGGCTAAGTCGTCTGTGGCACCCCAGAACTTGAGAAATTTCACTTTCTTGAGTTCTCTTTGTATACTACTACTACCTTCTTGAGTGCGTTGTGAACCCTCATTGGGCATAGACGCTCTGCCCTCATCTCGATCCAAGAAGTTGATTAATGCCTTTGACATCCTCTGGAAGGATCTCATCATACCTAGCACTTCTCCCACAACAACCTGGTCCTCCTTAGTAGTCTACTCATCTCCCTGAGGGTTAGATCCATTTGGCATGGATACACTCTGAGGAAGCGTACCTCTTCCTCTCACACCACGACGCCTACTCATCGTGCGTCCTCTAACCATGATTACATGCAGAGACAATTTCAAAATTTTATTAGCGAAACATATTTAACCATTAAAATAAGATAGTGGGAGGCATAACGGTCCAATGTCGTATTATTGAACCTCACTCTAATACCATATGTAAAGACCCTCACTACAAACATCAAGGTTAAGGTCACATTGAGATAACAATGTTTGAATTAAAAATTACTACATTAATATCAAGACAATGTTAAGAAATTATCCTATTCAAATTCAAAAATTTACTATCTTATAACAACAACCATTATTATACGTGATAAAGATACCACTATCACTTAACATCTTAATGACTCAACATATAAACTCCATATCATCATGTTATACATACAACAAGGATGACAGGACTACTACCTAGTCTTACCCTTAACTCTAATAAATTGGGTCAATTAGTTTTCATCAAGTACCAATTACTATACTTGAAAATTTAACAATAATCATAATAAAGATCTACTAGATATCATTCTATCTCCAAGAAGATTATATATTAAAAATCAAAATTTGCTTTAACCAAGAAATTTAAAGATCTACTAGATATCATTCTATGTACAAGAAGATTATATATTAAAAATCAAAATTTATTTTAACCAAGAAATTTACTTGCACAATTTTAGTCATGCCGAAGGAGAGAAGAACCTTGTTTACATGTTAAATTAAAACATTAAAATAAAGCTAAATTAAATTATGAAGCATTTTTTTTTTTCAACGAAAAAAATACGCTTTATATTCAAAAGAATATAAAAGTGTACAGTGCAAAGGTGGCTGGTCTATCTCGAGAAAAACAAGATGGTATGCCTATGACAAAAACAATCCAAGCTTATCAAAGATGGAACAAGACACAACTGGTCCAATATCTATCCTAATGGTGGGCATCCTTCAAGGCTATGCCTCTCAAAGAAGGATCCTCAAGGATGGTCCCTCATTTCCATCTTCCCATCTAGTAAAGCTAATGAAACCCGGCGGCATATACAAAGCTTTTTTTGAGAGCCGGTCAGCCTCAATATTTTCTTCCCTGTAGATGTGAGATGAAGTGAGATGATGAATCTGTTTGGTCGCTTCACATGTTCTCTCCTTCCAGCTCGCCAATTCCGCAACATGGAAATCAACGCGCCCATTAAGCCAATCAATAATGAGCTTGGAGTCACCTAGCAGATGGAGCTCATTTATGTGTAATCGGCTTGCCAGAATACATGACGCCCACGCTGCCAGGAGTTCAGCCTTTGTGTTAGATCTCGTCCCGCAGTTTAGTGTCCACCGGTATACAGTCTAAGCATTTATAGCTATCATTCCACCTGCCCCACATAATATGCCCGCCTGTTGCGTCGCTCCATCGAACCAGGCCACAACTTTGTTTTGAGGAACGTTGAAAATAGCTCTGCAAGGTTTTGTGGTCGAAGTCTGCTTACTGTTCACGGCCATCTCAACAAAGATAGCGCTGGCCACCCTGTGAGTGGAAGGTGTCTTGTCATCAAACAAAACATCATTCATGTGCTTCCATATATGCCAACAAAGAAGCATAGGGAGCTTTATCTGGTTCATTGAGACGCGCATCCATTGCTGGAAACATTGAGAGATGTTGTCGCCCGTCCAGTTTGATATATGCAAACAAAACGGTGTTAGTAGATGCCATACGGCTCTGGTGAATGGGCAGACTATAAAAACGTGGACGGCTGACTCCTGATTTGATTTGCAGAGGCAACAAAAGATGGGCCCCGACCATCCACGCGATTGTAAGTTCGGCCACAATAGAATTTTGTTCTCAAGTAATAGCCAAATGAAAATCTTTTGCTTGATCGGGCAATCGCTCCTCCAGATCTGTCCGTGTTCACGCTCCCTTGTAGATGTCCAGCATTTGGTAGCTAATGCCATGTAAACGTTTTTTGCGGTGAGGATGCCAGAACTGTCCCCACCCGTCCACATGAGCATATCGGCCCTGTTCTGTAGTCGGATACCTGAAAATCTGAGACTGTGCGAGTACCTATCCCATTCCATAGCCTGTTCAGCGACCAAACCAATCTCCTCGCTGCTGAGCCAGTGGTCGCTCAATAGACCCCCGCTACTGGAAGAAATAAACTGATATAGAAAGTAAAGATTTTTTTGGTGAAGAAGCTTCAGCAGATCTGTGGATAGCATGGCATGCTTGCCTAGGCCCAGCAAGCAGTCCCTCCCAACTTCAATCAGATGACCATTTCCAGGAGCCCAAGTGAGTCAGTGTAGAATGATAGGTAGGGTTGATAAAAGATGTTTCCAGGTCTGTGAGCCAGCTGTGGGTCTCATGGTGGCTGATCTAAGCCAGAGTAGTACCGGTAACTGTGGGAAATATTTTGCCTTGATCACCTTACTCCAGATACCAGGCTTCATAATGATGCGCCAGAGAGTGTTTGCCAAGAGCGCCCGGTTGAAGAAGGGAAAATTCGTGAGGCCCCATCCACCCATCTTCTTTGGTTTAGAAATGGTCTCCCAGTTACAAAGATGATATCCAGTTGTTCTACTGCCAGTCCAAAGAAAAGAGAAAATAAGCTGACGAATGGATCTAAGAATTGTAGCCGGGATTTTTGCAATCGCCATCCAAAAGACCAGAATGCTTTCTAACACAGCTTTTATGAGAATGTATCTCCCTCCCAAGGTGAGAAGCTTATTACACCAATGATGGATTTTCCTGTCAACTTTATCAAGTAGCCAAAGCCAATTTTTATTTGTGTATCTGGTAGATTTGATGAAAAAACCAAGATAGGAGAAACCCTCCTGTAGGTCTGTTGCGTTGATACCAAACAGATCTTTTAAAATTTTTAAGAAAGGTTCCTGAGTATTCAATGCAAGAAAGAGAGATTTTTGTAAATTGATCACTAGTCCAGAGGCTGCACAGAAAGTACTAATGATGGAGTGAATAAGGGACCATTCGGCAAGACTGGCCTCTGTCAAGATTAGCACATCATCGACGAAAAGAATGTGTAGGATGTGTGTCAGACCTGAGAAGTTTACTCCAGAAAGTTTGCCCTCTGCTTGACTATGTTTGAGGAGGATGCTGAGCCCTTCAAGTATCAAGATAAAAAGTAATGGTGATAGGGGGCATCCTTGACGGAGCCCTCTCTCACATCGAAAAGATTTTGTGGGTTCCCCATTGATCAGTACAGCCAAGGTTGCCGAAGTAATACAACTTAGAATCCAATTTGTAGTGACTCGCCCAAAACCGCTCTGCAAGAGAATAAGGTGCAAAAAATTCCAATTTACACAATCAAAAGCCTTCTTGAGATCCAGTTTGAGCAGAATGGCTTGTTTTTTCCTGGAATTTAGGGTATGGATGCATTCCTGTGCTACACCTACAGCATCTAAAATCTGTCTGCCTTTCAGGAATCCGAGCTGCTCCTCCGAAAGTGCTTTGGAGAGAATAGGACGAATTCTATTTGCAATAATCTTTGATATAAGTTTGTAGCATAGGTTGCAGAGTGAAATGGGGCGATAGTCTGTGAAGTGTTTAGGTAGATTGGATTTTGGTATCAAGACAATATAGGTTTTGTTTAGCTGTGGATTTATCACACCCCTTGTACGAGCATCCTCCACGGCATCCAGCAGATCATGTCCCATAATGTCAAAGAAATGAAGGTATAGTTCAACCGACCATCCGTCGGGTCCCGGACTCTTCTCTCTTTTGAAACCCTTGAGAACTGTCAGAATTTCCTCCTTTGTACAGGGGGATTCTAGTGCTAGTGCCTCTTCTGCTGAAACCATGTTAGGGAAGCGGTTTGCTAATCCTACCTGTGTGGTGAGATTTGGTGCATCATGGACCTGAAAAAAATCTTTAAAATGTTGTGCATCAACTTCCTTAATAGCTTCCTGTGTATGATGTTTGGTGCCATCCTTCGCTTCAATGTCCCACATCTGTTTCTTTGATCTCCGAGCATTAGCAAAATTATGGAAGTAGCGGGTATTTTTGTCTCCACCCTCGAGCCAGAGCATCCTTCTCTTTAAGTGCCACCTCTCCTCATCTTCACGCAAGAAAATAGAACGTGCCTTCTCCAGCTCACGGATTCTATTGTTGATATCCATTGATGCAAGATTATGTAATTGTAAACAAAGTAGAGCAGCCAGGTCCTCTTCAATTTTATTT
Source organism: Picea sitchensis (assembly GCA_010110895.2). Classification (NCBI taxonomy): domain Eukaryota; kingdom Viridiplantae; phylum Streptophyta; class Pinopsida; order Pinales; family Pinaceae; genus Picea; species Picea sitchensis. The sequence continues at coordinate 97,561 of SNQJ01S0017472.1, forward strand.
ATGACTGCTTGCTCCTCACGTTTTTTGTTTTTGAGCCATATAGTTGTATGCTTCTTTAAAATGGCTAATTTCCTAGCCAACATTTCTTGCGGATCACCAGGTACCGAGACAGAGCAGTCCGCCCATGTCTTTCTGACCAATCTGTTAAATGATATTTCCTTTAGCCATAATGGGTTTAGTTTGAAAGGCTGGCCCGCCCCATAGTGGCCCTCGCCTATCTAAAGACATATGGCAGCGTGGTCCGAAAGATAAGGTAGTTGGACCCAGGCACGAGAACAACGAGATGGTGAAATTATTTCTGCAGAGATAAGAAATCTGTCTAGTCGCTTAGCAATGCTATCCGGTCCAGGTCTTCCGTTCCGCCAGGTAGGTACGAGCTCTGCCGGTTCCAGGTCAATCAATTTTTTTTTGAAAAACAGTTGTTTGAAGAAGCTCATATGTGGATCCGTGTGAGCTTTTTGTCCCCAAGTCTCCAAAGGGCTGGTGGTTAGGTTAAGATCGCCTGCTAAGATAAGGTTACGAGCTGCCAAGAGTCCGAGAGAGTCCAGACATTCCCAGAAAACCTTGCGGTCAATGCATGGACCGTATACATTGAGCAAGTTGAAAGAAGACTTTAGTTCATAGCTGTATCCAGTGAGAAGAATCCCTCCAGGGCTGAGCATCGGGCGAAGATTGAAGAGAGAAGGGTCCCACGCGGCCAGGAGACCACCTGAGGTGCCCACCGAGCTTGCCGCACAGGTCAACCAATTTGGCCTGAGTCTATGAATGAAATCTCGGGCAGCAGATGCAATCACAAGTGTTTCTTGTAGAAAGATAATGGACGGATGTGTCAGGTCCAGAAGTCTTCGCATAGAGGCAAATTTCAGGGCGCCTCCAACCCCTCTTATGTTGAGGGACAGTAGGATCATGGATCACCTCTGGCTAGGGATTTTAATCCTCTAAGCGCCCCTTTATTTGTAGCCGGTGCAGAGTTCCCCGTAGCTTTCAATCCAGACTGTGTTCTCTTACGAGCACTGCGGGTTTTCAAAGGTGATAGTTCAAGTCCAATACCTCTAGACCAATGTGGATCTGGATTTGTTGAAGTGGGAAGGTTTGAAGTTGATGGTTGGTCCAGTGAGAGAAAGTTTGATGTGGATGGATGGTCCAGTGAGGGTATAGTGGACTGAATAATAGTGTTTCCAAGATAGGTGTGGATGGGTATCGAGTCAAAAGGTAGAGTGTGTGCTGAGGTAGCTGATGGGAGCATGGTATCAAGTTGAAATTCAGATTGGCTCGGTTCAGTATATCCAGGTAATGTATGAGGGGTTGGTGTTTCATCAAATGATGTTGATGGGGAAACCAAAATCTGGGTAGATGGATCTAGTGAGAGGTGTGTAACCGGTACTGAAGGAGGGATGGGATCACATCCAGTTTGGTTAAGCCCATTTAAGTGAGGGAAGGATGTGTGGTCTGATAAAACCGAACCTGTGGCTTTTGCTCCAGAGCCCATAATCATATTCTCATGATTAGCAATATACAATCTGTCCCAAGATGATAAAGAATTATAGAGAGAGGGATAAAGTAGATTGATCTTACCCACTAGAGAGTCATCAGGTGGATTTGTATCTTGACCAGAAAAAGGTGCTGACTGTTCAGCAAACTGATTTGGTGAAGAGATGTAGCCGTCAAAATTTGGCTCCTCTGCAGGATCCAAATCAAGGTCCGGTCGAGGAAACTTATGGCAGTCCCTTCTCAAGTGTCCTGTTCTGCGGCAAAAGGAACAACGGAAAGGTATGCCAAGAAAGTCCAGGCATTGTGTGATCAGTTGATTGCGCCAGTCTATATCTAGGACTTCAGGAAGTCCGGCCTGTATGTCAATCTCCACGTAAATCTTTGCCATTCTTCTGTCTGTCCCGGCTAGACAGTTTGCATCCACTCTTAAAAAACGCCCTAAGGCAGTCCCAATCAGTTCGAGAGCTTGGTTGTTCCAGAGTTGTAGGGGGAGCCCAGGTAGCAGGACCCATACATGTCTGTCACTGAAAAACTCAGTTGTGGGATTAAACCCGAGCCTCCATCTTTTGAGCATGAGACTACCCTCATCGATTGGCCAGAATCCGTCCAGGATGAGAGTTGTATCCTCTGGCTTGTTAAAAATAAAACCAATCCAGCCTTGTTGCAGCAAAAGTATCTTTGGTAAATAACCCAGAATCGGTTTCCAGTGTATAGAAATCCAGGCATCCACAAATTGCTTACATTTTTCTTTGTATGCCAGTCTGCCAACCAGGGCACACAGGGCCAGGTTGCATGCTTCAGTAAGCCCAACATCCATGCCTAGGATGAGCTTTGGGTGTTTGTGTTTGGGTTTCCAGACCCTGTGTTGGCGTTTATGAACCCCTCGTGAAAGAGAGTTTGGTCCGCTGTTTTGGTAACTCTCCTTTGTTCTATCCCTGTGCTGGTGAGGCTCAGTCGGGCTGTGTTGTGGGGCAATGGTTGGACATGCCTCAGCTGAGAAAGCCTGTTGACTTTGAACTGCTACAGCCGGGTCTGTCTGGAAACTAGATGGAGATAACAGGCCTGTGCCTCCGCTGTTATGTGACTCCACCTGAAAGTTTGACCAAGTAACCGGTGTAGGGTCGGTAGGACCAGGGCTCGATCTAGGGAGTGCTGTCGGTTGTTTTGTCTTGTAATGGATGGAGCATAGCTCATCAATCGAGGCTAGCATGTTCGGGTGGTCCCATGGGTCACCCATAATGCCAGCAGGGTGGACCAGGCTGATAGCGCACTATGGAAGCTGATGGATAAGCGAAGAACAGAGCAGATGAAAGGCATTTCAAACCCACCTCCAGTGGTCCATTCTGACTGACCAGATAGTTAAAGGTAAGATGCCCGTAGCGCAATGATGTCAGGTCAGGAGCTATGAAGTATGGAGGTAGATTCAGTCAGATGACTGTATAGAAACAGTGTTATGTAGATGAAAAGTCAGAGCGGAGGACACTTGATAGTCTAACTCCGGCGAAAAAAACGGAGCAGAAACCAGCCAAAACTAATACTGTAGAATCACGGGGAAGGTGGGAGCAAAATATAAACGTGTATACTGCTAAAAGACAGCACAGATACCCAATGGGTGGATGTAGGACCAAAACCGAGAAAAACCGATCAAACCCCAATGCAAAAACAGTGAAAGAAGGTGGGGCAGACCAAGGTTCTACTGGTAACTGCACTGTATTCAACACGGTGGTCGGATGGTTACCTTAGAGAAAGGGACTGTCCAAACCGCAGAGAGAAAGAAACCGATCAAACCCCAATGCAAAAAAAAACAATGATGAAGGTGGGGCAGACCACGGTTCTACTGATAGCTGCACTGTATTCAAAACGGTGGTCGGTTGGTAACCTTAGAGAAAGGGATTGTCCAATCCGCAGAGAGAAAGACAAACCAGACTGTCAACAAGTCATGCGCTAATCGTTGCAGATAGGGTGCCGTCGACCAGATCGGGCCCAATGCAAAGTTCTACAGTAGCGTATGGGGAAGCGTCCTCAACAGTCATGGCCGCCAAAAATTTAAATCTCTGCAATCGCCCGCCAAGAATTATGAAGCATGTCAATGACTATAACTTGAAATCAATACCAATTATATATACTAATAATTCTTAGGTAAGGTTAAATCAATTAGAATATCATTTAAACTTTATTTATTCATAACATAATTTATGGTACCACTTACGTCAATAATGTACCTCCAACCCTTACCAATATCCATAAGAAGATATTAACTAAGTGTGAAAGAAACTATTATATAACTTTAATATTCTCAATATAATATTTAAGTTATAAAATTAGTTTTATTTCTAAACATGGTCTGGTTAGTTTTATTTAAGAGATATACTAAATTTAATGAATGGTGAAGGCATCGATCGTAAACTAAAACTATGGTAAGACATTAGTGGTTTAGAAAATATGAAAAATTAGCATCACCATTCTATTCGATTCATATTTTTTTTGAACAACATGGTTTATATAGAATTAGGCTATAATACTTTTCCCTATTCATTACATCAATAAAAAAGATTACATACTTAAATTTCAATACCAGAATACCGTGTCGCCAGTGATTGCATCAATAAACGATATAACATACTTAAATTCAATACCAGAATATCGTGTCGCCATTCTTTAAAACGAACATAGTTTATACAGAATTTAAACTTTAATTCTACTCTTTGTTCCTTTGCATCGATAAACAATAATTAAATAAATTTTCCAGATTGATGTCTTGAATTATACATTGGTAATCAAGAATGAAACTTGTTTATATTTAACATTTAGAAAAATGTAAATATCCATAACAACATAACATTGGAGTCAAAATCGACGAGGATAGAGTTGATTTTCACTCGAGATCTTGCGCTACACCTTTTTTCTTAGCTTTCCAAACCCGAAACTTCATCGGTATCCCCATCCAACGCTAGAGGTACTCTTCTTCCCCCTTATCCCCTCCGAGTCACAAAGGGGCCACACACAAAAACCAGAAACAATAGCACCCAAAACTTTCCTCGCAAGAAAGAGCTTTCACTCTTTCACAAGTTCTAAACCCAACTCTCACAAGTAAAACTTAGTCAAGAAAATTTTTGGCTATAACAATACTAGCAAAAGTGAGATCCCATTCCCCTATTCTCCAATTATTTTATAGAATTTTTCTCAATGACATATGTCCTTATGCAAAAATAATTACATTTTTATAAATTAATTAAAGAATTATTCACCCAATACATGTGTCACACTCTCCCCAAGTTGCACATGTTAATTCCCTTTTTATTTTATTTAATTAAGAATTTTCCCTTACATTCTCTAAAGTGTTCCTATTTTTCCTCTTAGTTGTCCCTTAGTTCTCCAATCCTTCATTTATTTTGTGTCCCCTTACTAGATCTTAGTTTGAATTACATTAGGAGTCTTCTTTTTGTTAGGATTAGTGGTAGATTGACTCAAGATGCTCCTCTATGTGGACAACCTAGTGTCTCATGTTTTCTTTTCTTTTTATTGATAAATCTCTTTTATTATTTTCATGCACACATGTGCATTTACCTAACTTTTAATTCTTATTCCCTCTTTTCTTAGACTTTGATTATATCTCAATTCACTTAACTTATTTAGTATTTTATTTAGTCCCTTATTTAGACTTAGACTTAGAATCAGGCTTAGAATCTTGTTTATATTTCTTAGCTTATAATTTAATGATTAATTAACCATTATGTTCTAACAAGGTCTCAACATTTTTATTATATTTTCTAGGCCATTTAGATTTTTATAGACTCACAATTTAATTACACGACGTGCTCTTCAAGATGCACCTCCATGCTCCAAGGATGTCACTCGCCTTTGACTAGTTTTGGAAGTTTGTCTGACACTTGGAGTCAACACTCCACTCGATCGACCTTGTGAGAGACTAAGGGCTTCTAAGGAATAATGATTCCTCCTTATTGTGTGCCCCTTAGATTTCTTTGTGAGCGACTGTCTCAATCCGCCCTCGCGACATCATGGAACTATGGAACTAGGTAATCGTTAACCTACAGTTTAGGTCACGACGAGAGTGCTAGTAGGTTGCAATAGGGACGTTGCCACACCTCTCCCTCAATTGTCTGGTTTATGTGCATGACCCCTTTACTCCTTATGTGAGTCAGATTAGCAAGTGTCACCAAGCCTACATCCATTGACAAGAATATTGTCAATAATCCAGATACATAACATCCATATTGAAATCATCATATATACATGTAAATTAATTCTCAAAACTCAAACCAAATACATGTCCACTCCTTGACTCAATCCAAAGTCCAAGGAAATTCGTTGATTCCATCAACATCATCAACCTATCTTATATCCCGCACACTCAAAGAAACTCATCAATAATACTTGTTGATACAGATATACATCTAGAAATTAATCATATAATCACAATGACATCATAATATAACTCATAAGAAAAACATAATCATAATGTATGATAACGAGATCACTTTCTCTCAAGTCTCTTCAAAGAATAAGTTAGTATAACATGTGCTCATTAGAATTGGATGTTACAAATTGTCTCTTTCACACTTGTTAAATGGCTTTGAAAGGACATCTATTTTGGTATAAGTTTAACCATTTTCCATAACAAATAGAGTACTTACGAAAAACGAACACTTTGGTCACTATCGGCTAGAAGAGTTCTCCTAGGTATTATTTTATACTTTTTCAGGCCTAGGGGATTAAATCTATGAAAAATGACACTTTTGAGTTAAGTTTTAATTGCATCCCATTACCCTTATTTCATTGTTGATCCTAATGTCATCTTTTGCTTTCTCATTATAAGCCTCTTTCCCCAACAATTCTCAGCATTAGACAAGCAATGCCTTCCATATATCCTTTGCAACTTGAAAACCCTTTACTCGTAGAGGAATCATCCCCCCCCACGAGTGTTCTCATCTCGCATGTGTTTTCTTGCATTGAGCATAGGTGCATTCGACTGCATGGAACCATTTTATTACTCACAACACTCGTTTCCTCTCATGTATCATAGCATTTCTATTACTATGAAAAAACAAAAAAATACAGGTGAGAAAATAATATTATCTCCTATCGACAACAGTCGTGTCGCCTTTGAACAGAGAAAAAATTCTTGACTCCATTTTATCCAAAGTTTGGGTTTAGCATGGCCTTAGGAAGCTGAACTCGTTACTTAGAGTCTACTCCTCAGATTGGTTATTCTTTCAGTCCCTATGGAGAGTTTGTTGATGCCTCCTTTGTCACAAACTTTTGTCAATGATCAATGTTGAGTCTATGTTTCTTGGGTTATCCATCCATCTCATGATCTTGTTCAAAGGAAGTATAAGCTTGTGTCAGCCATTCTTTAGAACTCTTGAATTTGAATGTTGGCCATCCCCTTACAAGTAAATATCAAAATCATGAGAAGTTGTTTCCCTACCTTGCGCCCTAGGCCTACTTTCATCATTGGTAGGTAACCTTCAACCCAACAGATGACATCTCTCCATTGGTCGTTGATTGGGGGGTTTCCTTTTTGTTCGATGGAAATAAATATATTCACACATTAAGATTCATGCAGTGTCTTGGATTCCATTATAACCTATTGGTGGTTTCCTCACCTTTTTCAACATTTTTCATTATTGGCTGCTAGTTAGAGGGTCTCTTTCGTGTACTACTTGCATCTGGTGCATGCGAGGGATGCACATGGTCATTCGTTCATGAACATCCTATTCATACGAGCTCTTTATAATCATCAAGATATTGCTTTGTACCTTGTGCTAGATGATGAGAGATTCCCTAATGCTCTCCTTTCAGAAGGTCTCCTTCCATCGTCTTCATCTCATCTATTCTGGAATCAAGAGCTAGAGTTATATGAGTACCTAGAGGCTTGTAGTCATCAATGGCAGCTTGTCCCACCATCGACGGTTGGGAATACATCAATGTCTCTTGATCGATGGATTCTTCAAGTGTTCGACCTCAACAACCTTATTCACGCTTGTTGAATGTACGCAGTGCCTTGATACCGACTTTCATTATCAGTGGTTTATCTCACATTTGTTAAAGGTATACCTCATTGACTAGTAATAAAATGAAGTCTCATCATGTTAGACTTCAACTCCTTTATTCACATGATGTATACTTGCACCCCCGACGAATAGTGTAGAATACCTCCAATTCATAGTAGCAGGATCACATATCTTTTGTTGGCTTTCATCATACCAATACTTATATGACTTCAGTGATCATGGAAGACCAGATTGTACTCCATTGTATATAGATATCTTCAGTTTATTTTGAGACTAGACTCCACTGTGTCTTGTTCGTGATTATGACATCCTATGACATATGCCTATTTTGTGTTTCCTCTTCATGACCATGAACATCTATTTTGTATACATCCACATGGATCTGCAGTGTAATCTATATTGACAACCATGTGTACAGAATCAATATGAATTGTAATATTCTCATGAGTAACTAGTTTTTCCAGTTGGGTCCTCATTACTCCACTTCTGAGAATTATAATGTATTTAGGCCATCGTTATTTCTCATCTAAAATCACACATTAGGGAGAATATGTTATGGAAATTTTTTCCACACTCCATGCATCTTGCTCTGATGGCTTTCCATTTCCCTCTGCAAACTCAAGTTCCCATTTTGGTTCATTTCAGAGTAAAATATTCAAAGTTTTGCACATATGCATGAGCCACAGTTAGAAAACTCGCGTATATGAAGGTTGCTCCAGTACACCCCATGCACATCGGGTTTTCTGATCAAAAACAAAAAAGTGTTGGGTTTCCATGCCATGTCACGAGATCCATGATCCTTGACCTTCCATTTACTGGAAACAATTTGATTCAACCCTTCAATTCCATTTGGAGGACATCAATTGAGCCATATACAAGCCTTGAACACACACATCATTGAGATCAATGACACTCTGGAAAAATTTCACTTCATATTGAGTCTGCATCCCTTTGTCCTTGAAACTATGAACTTCTTGTCTTTAGCCCCCAAGCTCTTCCTATCTTGAGAAGGAGAAACTTAATTAATCCTATTATTTGTGAGCTTGCCTTTGTGGAGGATTGAAGTGATGAAGGCCCAACTGGAGGGACTTAGTTTCTCGATTCCGATATGTGTTGTTACAGAAGTTTGTCACCTATGTACTTTTGTTGATTACATTAATAGAAATAATCTTTTCTCGTCCAATTATATGTCACAAATATTTGTATTACTTTCCATGGGAATATTTGTTATACATGTTAAAGGATTATGCTATTTTATATGATAACATTCTATATAATTTCTATATTCTTGTATATATTGATGGTTGAGGACAAGTTGTAGGATTCAATCTTTCAGTCGTGAGCTCAGTCATGGTCTCCTTCAGACGTCCGGATGAGGTATGGTTTTATCCTTATCTTGTTATAATTTCTACTTATCTATCATACTTGAGTTTAGAGTTGATTTCTAGGTGTCATTCCATCTGTTGTGGTTTACCTCTTTCCATAGATACTTTCCTCGTAACAAAATTGGCGACTCCACTGGGGAACTCATCATTGTAGGGGGTTGGCACCCTACCACCTCCTGGCCGCCGCATCACCTCGGTCCACCGTGACATAGATGGATCACGTAGATAATCTGGAGTAATATCTACTCTAGGGCTCAGAGTTGTAACTCTGTCGAAGAAAAAACTACACAGTGTAGATGAAAACTCGAAGTTCATCATCCTACCGAGTTTGTAATTAGTCAACTGGCTCTTCATGTTGGCCAATAGTGAGGTGCACCAATTGTAAGACGTGGGTCTCAAACACTACATAGCATAGAACATGAGCAACCTCAACACCTGATGTAATGAATTCTATCCTCATATACGTGTCAATACTAGGACGATGATCTTTAGACACGGGTTCTCAATCGCCCTAATAGGGAGTTGGTCCCCCGCTTTCTCTATACCTGCAATACAGTAGGTGGAAATGTAATCCTCCATAGTCCTCCCACCTCCAACCCATCGGGATTTGAGATTCACCACCTCGCCTCGGCATGACAACCATGTAATAAAGTAGATATTTTCCACTTCAATTCTCAATGGTTTCCCACTGATATTGAATGCCTCGGTCTCTAGATCCCAATAGTTGATCAATGTTTGGAGAAACCTCACTTGGGCCCTCATCCCTTTTATGGCCCAAAATGTATATATCCTACATATTTTCAAATATTTTTGGTCCCTCACATCCCTTTCTACTACAGCATCAACCTCCTCATGCTCCCTTTCCCTCTATTCAATCACCATCCTGCAAAGGAAATTTTGAGTCAATTTTGTCAAAAACAAATTATGCGCAGAATTGCATGTTGGCTACCCTTATGAAAGTCACAAATAGGGATTCATATATGTGGGAAGGATTCGCCTTTCCCCCCTACATGAGGTCATGTACGTGACCCGATGCACTACAACCCACATACACCCTAATTTTCAATTTACGACCTCTAATACTAAAACATTGGGCACTGAATGTAAAAAACAAACCATTGAAATGGTTGAGGATAGGATGGGAACTTACTTGGTCCATACGATTTCCAATTCCATCGATCATATCTCTTGGAATCGTCAATGGAAGATCGTGGGGAAAATGCCCTAAAAATCACTATGTGGGTGAAAAACTCAAATGATATGGTAAATTTCTGGTTTTTTACTATTTGTAAAAAACATTTCATCCAATTTCTATAGTTTTTTACCCTATGTTTCATATTTTTTGAAACCATATGAACTAATTGAGCTTTATAATCCGGGTTTGAAGTGGTTTTTTCCAGGGTTTTGTGTATTTCCAACATTCTTTAGCCCGTTCGTGCCTTCAACAGGTATTTACTATCACTGGCATATAACATAGGTTTTCACCCCACTTTGCACTTTTGCATCATCTTATGACCATAATTAATATTCCCTAGGTACGAATCCATTTTCTAGCAACACAAAACCTTCTTGTTGCTACTAGAAGTGTCATTATTAAATGGTAGAGACTTACCAAACATGGGTACCCTAGTTAGAACACTTTTTTCATTTGGTGTCAATGAAAAAGTTATTCCATAGGTCTAGGAGTCCCTTATAGTCCCGATATGGCTCTGTGTTTGAGCCTCATTAGTCTCACTCAATATCATTCTTACCCCTACTTATGGGAATCTCATCAGGTCTTGGTTAAGCTCTTTTCTGACTTCTGAAAAAACAAAAAGATAGTCGAATGAACTTGTCTCTTTCACACTCCTTAAATGGCTTTGAAAGGACATCTATTTTGGTATAAGTTTAACCCTTTTCTGGACCAAATAGACTACTTACAAAAAAGTAATACTCTATTCACTATCATCTAGAAGAGTTCTCCTGGGTATTATTTTATACTTTTTCGGGCTCGGGAGACTAAATCTACGAAAAAGGACACTTTTGAGTTAAGTTGTAATTGCATCCCATTACCCTGCTTGCATTGTTGATCCTAATGTCGGCTCCAACTTTCTCATTATAAGCCTCTTTCCCCAACAATTCTCAACAATAGCCAAGCAATGCCTTCCACATATCCTTTGCAACTTGACAACCCTTTACCTATAGAGGAAACATATCCCCCCTGAGTGTCCATGTCCCGCATGCATTTACCTACATTGAGAATAGGTAAGTTCCACTGCTTGGAACTGGTTTCTTACTCACGACACTCGTTTCCTATCCTATATCATATCATTTCTGTTACTATGAAAAAACAAAAAAAGACGGGAAATAAAAGAATATTATCTCTTATCGGTAGCAGTCGTGTCGCTTTTGAACATAACACAAATTATTGAGTCCATTTTATCCAAGGTTTGGGTTTAATATGGCCTTATGAAGTTAAACACATTACTTAGAGTCTACTCCTCCGACTGGTTATTATTCTAGTCCTTACGGAGAGTTTGTGGATGCCTCTTGTGTCACAATTTTTTATCAATGATCAGTGTTGATTCTATGTTTCCAGGGACATCCATCCATCTCATGCTCTTGTTCAAAGGAAGTATAAGCCTGTGTCAACCATTCTTTAGAAATCTTGACTTTGCATTTTGGCCATCCCCTTACAAGTAAATCTCATAATCACGAGAAGTTGTTGTCCTGCCTTGCTATCTGGGCCTACTTTCATCATTGGTAGGTGATCTTGAACCCAATAGATGTCATCTCTCCATTGGTCATTGACTGGGGGGTTTCCTTTGTATTCAGTGATAAGAAATAAATTCACACATCGGGATTCATGTAGTGTCTTGGATTCCATTAGACCTTATTGATGGTTTCCTCTCCTTTGTCGATAGTTTTCATTATTGGTTGCTAGTCAGAAGGTCTCTTTCGTGTACTAATTTCATCTGGTACACGCGAGAGATGCACATGGTCTTTGATTCATGAACATCCTATTCTTCCAAGCTCTTTCTAATCATCAATCTATTGATTTGTACCTCATTTTGGATGATGAGAGATGCCCTAATACTCTCCTTTCAACGGGTCTCCTCCATCAACTTCATCTCATCTATTTTGGAATCGAGACCTAAAGTTATATGAGTACCTAGAGGCTTGCAGTCATCAGTGGCAGGTTCTCCCATCATCGACAGTTGGGAATATATCAATGTCTCTTGATCGATGGATTCATCGAGTGTTCGACCTCAACACCCTTATTCACACTTGTTGAATGTACTCAGTTCCTTGACACCTACTTTCATTATCAGTGGGGTGTCTCGCGTTTGTTAACGGTATACCTCATTGACCATTAATCAAATAGAGTCTCATTGTGTTCGACTTCAACTCCTTTACTCACATGATGTAGACTTTCACCCTCAACGGATACTGTAAAATACCTCTAGTTCACAATAGCAGGATCACATATTTGTTGTTGTATTTCATCAGACCAATACCTATATGACTTCAGTGATCATGGAAGATCATATTGTACTCCATTGTATACATATATCTTCAGTTTATTTTGAGAATGGAATCCATTGTGTCTTTTTCATGTGTAACACCCTGTTTCCCCCAGCTTGTAAATATAACTGGATTGGCCAAGAACTATGGCAAACTCATAAATGTGAATATGTTATGTAAATGGACCTTGAGGAAGAGGTCAATGAATGTGAATAACATTTTGAATTTATTGCAGGATTGTTGAGAGGGGATGTGCAACAAAAGAGACCATGATGGTGGTGGAGGGAACCTGGAAAGGTGGCATTAACTTCCACCGAGAATTAATACCGTATTTGGACTCCACTGGCCCGGAGAACCAAAAGCGGCTCGCTAGCGCTGAATTTAATGCCTTGCAGGCTGGAAGGTTGATGTATTAATGAGGGATGGGGAGGTGAACCTCCTATTCGTAGAGCCGTCAGGCTTGATCAACGCAAGGGTAATCGCGCCACACGCAACCTCGCAAGAGGATAAGGCATGGGGAAGAAGCAATTGAGGGGGGAAGACTCGAGGGGAACTCTGGAATTACGCATAATGAGTGATAGCAGAGAGGAAGGATTGCAACCTTCGCTCCTGGTCACTGGCAGACAG
>SNQJ01S0017472.1:123046-142672 GCA_010110895.2 Picea sitchensis
TGGAAAGGTTTGTGTCACCAATAAGTGGAGTCGACCCTAAGGAATGTGTATAATTGGTCATTGATAATGCAAAATGCAAGGTGGAAAATTATCATATCCTATATGAAAGTGATTAAAACATTACCTCAATGAGTCAGAAACATGGACTTAGCAGGTAAAAATATATAATTCCAATCATCTTTCCTGAAAAATATCAACTCAAATGGTCATTGTATCCTAAAGTTATTTCATTTGATCTTTTTACCAAATTTAGTAAGAAAGGTAGAAAAACTTCCAAACTTCAAATGATCATAATGGGAGCTATGATCATCATAATTTGTCTCTGTTGAGACCATGTAGACAAGCTCTAACCCTTCTTCATTTTCATCCAAGCATTTCTTAAAATTTAATGTAGTTTCATTCGGATTTTTTATTTTGGAAGAGGGTGGGAATATATGCTCTTGTTATTGGCATGGGATTTCTATATCCTACCATATACATGGGGGTCTTTAATGACATGCACGTATGCATGCACCTGTCGCCAAAGGAACCCATGTACATGTCCCTAAACAAAAAAAAAATAATAAAAATTTATGTTTTTTCCTTGCAAGATTTGCAAGATGGATATTGAATGGCATGAGAGAGAGCATGAGGATGATGACCAAGAGATTTGGGATCATCCATAGATTCTAGAATCTCTTCAACATTATGGATTAAGAAAATTTTATGATTTTCCCAACATGCAAGCACATAAGAGATTGTTGTTATTATTGATCGGATACTGGAATCCAGAATTTGATTCCTTCATGCTCGATGGCCAATCCTTAACAATCGAAGTTAAAGATATATAATTTATTACTAGTTTATCCCACAGAGGAGACATGGTAAAAATATGGACTCGAGGTGGTATAGGGATGACTATCGAGGACTACATTGAAAATTATTGTACACCTGGTACACAACGTCTTAGGAGTCAGATCTTGATTCACAACATAGAAGACTTGAGTTTGAAAGTGATTGGAAGCTTAATACTTGATATATATAAAATATATATTCAATATTTAATAAATTTATTATTCGTTGCTTATTCAAATGTACAACAGCGTGTATAAATAAACGTACATTAGTAGAGTCACGTATTTTTAATAATTAATGGCATTGTAATATACACAAGGTATATTACAAGTCATCCCTCCTAAAAATAAGCTTCATCCTTGAAGCATAGGTAAAGGTGAATCCTTTTTCCAGGTCATTAGGTACTCTACAAATTAGCTTGCACATCCTTGAAAGGTTTTCTTTCCTATATTAAAGTAGTTCATTTTGTACAATCTACAATATCTTTTGCTAGTTGATTAAGTGTAAATAGTGGGCACTTATGACCTCACATTTCAAAATGTCTTCCACCTTCAAAAAATAATCATTATCCTCAAAATTTATTTTATCCCAAGAGAGGCAATATTCAAATGTGAGACATCTCTATGAAACCAAACAATCGACAATAGACTTTAGAATTTGTCAGGCCTAAGCATCCCCTATAGACTTGATTGTTGCAATGCATTCTTTTGATTTGGAAAGAAAAGAATTTGCTTCAGTTGGAGTCTTGTCTAAGAGACCTTCAAATTTGTACCTTTCCCACGTGCGACAATGGTGAATATTATGTGGAAATGAGTGAAACGTACACATGGGTTCCTACTTTTCAGGGGGATCTCATTATGCTCTATAGTTCTCAGTTAGGTGATGGATAACCATTTGGCATGGATGATTTTAGGGGCTAATATTCATTGATGGGATAATTTTCCAAGGTTTTTCCCAAAAAAAGATTCGCTATTCTAAAAATGGTTTGCCTAAATTCTATAGAATAAAATTATTTTACCTTAAAAATCGCCAAAATTTTATACAAACTATATAAAATCCTTAGAAATTTGAATATTTTTACAAAAAAATCACCAAACATTTTATAGTTGGCATGTGAAGGATTAGTAAGATTCACCAAGGTTTCTACATTTTAAAATAAATTTCCATCCTTAAAATCACCCCTGCCATTTGGGTGTTGCACTTGGTTCCCAGAGTTCCAAATTCTAATGATGGCTTATGGAAGTAAACACAACTTAAATCTACATACATCATGGAATTGATATTGTCCAAATCATTATAAAAAAAATTAACCTCATTGTTCGAGAAGGAGTTTCCAAATACATTTTGGGTATCTAGGCTCACACAATCTTGCATTGCTTCAACCTGTAAACATGGGTTGATTGCAGTGGTTGTTGATGCTGCCACTTTTGACTTTCACTGCCAAATATTCCAATCCCGAGAGACGAATTGTCTACTAAGATTACTCTTCTCAATAACATCATCATTAGTTGTAGTCAACTTTCCCTAGCTCCCACAAGAGACTCCCATGAGGGATAATTTCTTTAGAATCTCACATCCCAGAGCACCAACCCCCACAAGAAATAATTTCACATCTTCCAACTTTTTATGCATCTATTTTCCAAATACAAAAATTTTGGCATCGTAACGACAATTCATAGGCCTCACTTCCTCTGGCCCAAGGGGTTCTACATGAAGAGATTCCAATGAATCAAAATAGAAGAACTATAAAAGTGGATGAAACTTGCTAGAACAGGCTTTCACGATTACCTGCCCAACAATTCCACCAAACATAGCTACCATCAGATTCAAAATTGTACGAGAACCACTTGCAAAATGCTTGAACACATTCAAATTTTCATCAATGACATTGACATCCAAGCTAATCAAGAAGTTTTCATTTTCATTTAAATCCTTTGACACATCAATAAATTTGCTGACGTCTTCCTCCGAAGCAGCACGAGGGAAACACCCAAATTGATGAACAAATTTATCTAGTTCTCAGAAATCCGATTGTAGAATTGTAGGGCCTCCAAACATGGATAAATCACTGAGAATAAAATCGTCGATATTTTCAAGTGATTCCTTTAGTGGCTTAAAATTCAATATTTTGGTTTTCTTAACCGGAGTGAGTATGCTAACCATCTCATAGCGTCCAAAATTACTAGTGTCTTCCTGTAGGTGGAAATAATATGGTCTAACATTCATTACTTTTCTTGGATTTCCATCATTGAGCTCACTCATACTTTCAACTTCGTAGGAAACAATGAAATCCCCATCCTGGAATTGGAGCCTCCCATCATCATCCGTAATAAATTTTCCATCTGGACTAAAAAAAATCAATTTTGGGATGTGTTTAACATGGAAAAGATGAAAGATATCCTTAATTTTATTTCTTAAAGGTAAACCCAACCATGGAAAGAGGAATCTGGTATCACATTCAAAAGCTTTAAAATTTTATTGTGCCCCTTTATCACCGATTAAAAAAACCTCAAACGCTTCTCCTCTTTCCTTCAAATCCTTGTATACTCGAATAAGCTTCATAGTGAACTGAAAGTAAGAATCATAGTATTGATTGATAAAGAAAAACAAAGAAACTGTCTCTCCCACCAGTTCATAAATCGGGACTGGAATATATGCACGTGTAACATTATCCACATCATCAAACTCTATAAAAAAATCACCTTCATCAGAAACCAAGAGGGACTCCAGGGTTTTTGCTCATAGTATTATTTTCTCTTCAACTTCAATCTCCTTCATTATTTCCTATGTAAATGGGTAAGCTCAGATTATGTGTTCTCGGATCAAGTCCACTACTTTCGTCTGTAAAATTTTCCCATCTGGACCTATAAAATTAAAGGTTGGGATAGATTGAACATGAAAGTGCCAAGACAGTTCACACTTATTCCTATCTCCAAATGGCAGATCCAACCATGGCATGCTTGCATGATACTTTTTGAAGTTTTCTTTCGTGTGGTCAAGGTGGATGAACACAATTTCAAAGGCATCTCTTTTCCTCATGAGCTCATCGTAAATATCAACAATCTATGCAATGAAATCTTTATAGGGACCACACTAGAGCGCTGAGAAATATAAACCCACTATTTTCCCCACAAGATTCATTACTAGTACCTTATCTCCATTGTTTATGATCAAGAAATCTCATTCCTCATTGAACAGAAACGACGTCAAATTATGGTGGGGTTCATTCACAAAGGTGATAGCCTTTTCATGCTCATATAGTTCATCCATTATGTGTCTGTTTATTCTTGTTTGTGTCTGAGACCAGATTGTGACCGGTGTTGACTGTCCAAATGCTGGTGTGAATTGGGCCTCATCTTCAAGGTTCGACTTGGTGACAAAGGGATTCTTCTGATTTCATTCTTGAATTGCAATTTGGTTTTGGAGGAAACTCTCCTCTAAGTAAACTAGGATTTACTTCTATATTAGTTCTTCCATTATTTCATTCACATAATTATTTATTTCTTCGAGAGTGTTTCTCATATTTTCCATAATTTTCGTGTTTTTAAGAATGATATTTTCCATTTTGAACACATGTGCTTTTGGATTTCGCACTCTGATACGACTTGGAAGATTATATATATATATATATATATATATATATAATACTTAATAAATTTATTATTCATTGCTTCTTCAAATGTACAACAATGTATATAAATACACGTACATGAGTAGAATCACTTCTTTTTGTCTAAAAAGATGTGACTTTACATTGAAAGAATAATTATTACATTAATGATTCAATTAATAATTAATGGAATTGTAATATACACAAGGTATATTATATATAATACTTAATAAATTTATTATTCATTGCTTCTTCAAATGTACAACAATGTGTATAAATACACGTACATGAGTAGAATCACTTCTTTTTGTCTAAAAAGATGTGACTTTACATTGAAAGTAATAATTATTACATTAATGATTCAATTAATAATTAATGGAATTGTAATATGCACAAGGTATATTACAATGATCCTTCATACTATCACCCGAATTGTAGGGCCTACCTCTTTACACCAGGCCTCTCGACCACAATTTTTTTATGCAATAGAGTGTCTTCATCCAGTGATTTATGACTAAAGTACCTCTTTATTACAGAACATGGAAGCACAATTGAATGACTGTAAGATGATTTATTTTGGATTTGGAGATATATTGTGCTCATTCTTCTTTTAGAGAGTTCCCATGCTTATCCCAAAAGTATTCATGCCACCACACAGACTCAAAGAAACTTGTTTACTACGACGGGCCACATTTATACAACACTTAAGAGGTGGGTGTGTCCTTTATTCCCACGATGATTATTTTTTCATGTTGTGGGAGCGTTAGATCATCGCCATAGATGATTATCCTTATGAGGGGATAAACTTTTCATGTGATCCTGACATGCTCATGCCTCCTGGTGGTGCGTTGGGAAAGATAGGTAAGAAATTTTTTCAATTTTTAGATTATTCAAAAAAAAAATTGTTTTAATTATTTGAAAAGAAAAAAAAAATTGGATGGATTATAACCAACAAAATTCATATTTAATAATCAGATATTGGACCGAGACGATTGGAGGGATATTTTTTCACTGACATAGGGGTCACGGTGAGTCCCAACTAGGCTCCAATGCTACTCAGATGGAGCACACCTTGCATAATGTCCAAATAAATATGGAACACCTCACACATAAGATTTTGATGGTGCATATCAAGGAATTTCTAGAGAAAATGCAATGACATGTAGTCGGTGTGCCCGGGGTCTGGGTATGGCTATTTAGGCATCTAGCCAATGCAGTTTTATGCTACTGAGAGACAGATTCAAGGGCGGGGCCCTTGGAATAGATAGTCTACAACTCATTTTGTATTGGCCTATAGATGGACATTCAGGGTTGGGATCTTGAATTTTGTAACTTAAAACCCATATTTTTTGCATTATCAGACACATAAATAATATATATACATCTCTTTTTTCCTTGGTATAAAATTGTTATGTACAATTATGTATGTATTTCTTTTATATATGTGACAAATGTCAATCCACTACATAATTATCATATGCATCAGATATGAAATTTGCACTTCAAAAAAATGAATATAAGTAATATAATTAAAATATTGTTCTAGAAGATGTACATGTAGGAGTCGTCGCACCAACATGGGATCATGCACATGATATTGACCGTTTATATGTGACACCACCAATTGGGAATCTAGTTGAACCTATAAAAACAAGATACCAAGTGTAATAAAATATCTTAGGAGTTATATTACGGTGCTATACTCGGCTAGATTATTCATTGTTGGCCCTAAACAAGCGCCTCCAGATACAACTAGTTGGCCCTCGGGCGAATAAATCACCCATGCGACGGAAGCAATATTCTGAGTGTGACAAATTGCACCATCTGGGAACCTGACATGAAATGAAGGTTCCATGGACATCTTCCAATCAAGTAGAGACACA
This sequence comes from Picea sitchensis, assembly GCA_010110895.2. Classification (NCBI taxonomy): domain Eukaryota; kingdom Viridiplantae; phylum Streptophyta; class Pinopsida; order Pinales; family Pinaceae; genus Picea; species Picea sitchensis. The sequence continues at coordinate 129,374 of SNQJ01S0017472.1, forward strand.
ATAAGAAACCAAAAACAAAAGGAACAATACTAAACTTATTATCTATGTACAATAAATACAAGGATAAAACACCCGAGAAACAATTCTCAAGCGAAATAATTCTTAAGGTAGAGCCCATTTCTAGGCTCTGACAACACATTTCTTCCATAATCGAATAACTCATAGGCTCCCTTTTGAATTTCACACCTCATGATGTAAGGATCATGCCACATTTTATTGAATTTATCAGTGCCCAAAGAAACCTTATCCTAATCATAAAACAACACAAGGTCAACCTTAGAAAAACTCCTTCGACGGACCGATTTATCATAGTAAGACTTGACACATTTTTTTTGTGTCTCATTCATGGTGGCATCATCACGACGCTTCTCATCCAACTGATCTAAGTAAATAATATGCATTTCTAAATCAGTTGTCTCAAGTAGAATCTCGATCATGATTTTTAACAAAGCGATTTCGCATTCAACATGCATGACTACTTCCACTCCATGAACAAGTTGGAAAGTTTAGAAACCTATGGAAGTATTGGTCAAGTTTAGGTCTAATCAGACTATGAATGAGATAATATATGACGTGATATGAGATAATACATGACATTCTCTTGTGAGCTATCATCCTCCTGAACCAAAACCATACCAACTATGGCTTCTACTACCATGATATACAACAAGAAGTCCCTGCTATAGTCTTAAGCACGTCGAAAGATCAGTGGGAAAACTCATCACAGATAAAGGAAGCCCCTTTCTTCAACAAGCGCATGAATCCCTTGGTTATGTCATCATAGTTCGCAATAAACTATCGAAGGAAATTGGCCTTTCCTTGGAGACTTTGTAATTGAAAAATATTTCGTAGCGATGGAAATTGAACTATTGCCTCCACCTTTAATGGATCAACCATGATCCCTTTGTTGGATACAATGAAACCCAAAATAAAACTTGATACAAAACAAAATATGCATTTATTTGTATTCAACCAAATATGATAATAATGACATCATTCGAAAAAAAGCTTAAGGTGTGTTGGATGATCTACCCTCTTTAGAGAGCAACGAGGTCATCTAGATAAGCCTCAAAAATATGTTTCAAATCATGGAAAGAAAATGACATGGCCTGCTGAAATGTAGCTCTAGAATTTTTAATACCAAAAGGCATTTTACGATATGCGAAATTACACCAAGGACATATAACGTCATCTTGTGTTGATCCTCGGGCTATATCTGAATTTGATTGTAGTCGGAAAAATTGTCCATGAAGGAGAATATTTCTCTTCCCGCACACTCATTGATAATATGGTTAATGAATGGTGCGGGGAAGTTTTCCTTTAGACAAGATTTGTTCAGATCTTAGAAATCCATATAAAATTGCATTGTCCCTTGTGTTTTATCAACAAGAACCTGATTTGACACCCATTATGTGAGAGGAACCAGGTAAATAAAACCCACCTTAAGCATGTTTTCAACCTCATCCTTTATAGATTCTGATTTCCTAGGATTAACTAGTTTTAACTTATATCGAACAAACTTTCCATTTTCATAGGTGTGAATCTCATGTTCAAAAATTCAAGGATCTATGTCTTTCATCTCTTCATAGGACCAGGAAAAAACTTCGTAGAAATCCTTAAACAAAGAGGTATATGTGCGGATCTCTTCAAGGGAATAATATGCACCTATAAAAACATTCTCCACGACACCAAGGGTTTTAGAAATGTTGATCAAAATGGTTTATGATATGTTAGACATGTTCCCTTCGGTAAATACATAGTGATTTTCCAAGGGGTTCACAGAATGATAAACACTTCTAATCAAGGCTGACCAAAATTCTCCACTTTCGACATGATTGATTTCAAGGAGGAAGTATCATTGATGATGCATATCCTCCCATAGCCATTCTAACCCTATCATTTCCTCTATAATAGCTTCATTAGAAGGAAAGACAATATCAATATAGTCTAGGGAAGTCAAAGAATTATGAGCCCAAATAGGCTCTGGGAACTGATCATCTTATTATGTCCATGAAGAAGTCTGATTAGGGTTTGTAGTAGCATGTTGGACTACTCGATAAGTGATATCAACTGCAGATAGTAACATGGCCATCCCAACATGCACATGACATTCTACCGATTGTCCTGGTGGGGGAAATACCCATGGATATTCCAAATACGAGGTTCTAAATGAACCAACTCGTGTAACGGGGACCGAGGAGCTCAAATTTTGGTATCTAAGCGGGGTAGCGTAAATATAAGAAACTGGTGCTGGAAAATAAAATGTTCCAATAAGTGAAGGATACATTCCAACACCAATACTCTTAGTTGTCATCTGAGAGTTTTCAATCAATGGGATTGTAGATACCATATTTTTCATGGATTCATGGAAGTTAAACATCATCTGGTCAATTTTAACAATCCTCCCCTCATGGGGAAAGAATAAAACTTGAAAAACTGATGAGACAACAACCCTCATTGCATAGGTCCAACTCCTTCCTAACAAAATATTATAGTCGTGTGGAGTGTCGACTACTTCAAATTCTATGGAAACAGACTTTCCTCCTAACTAGACCGGAGAAGAGAAAATAATCCCATGCATTCTAAAGGATCATCCATCAAATGTGGTCAAAAGAGTAGGAGAAGGGGTAAGTTCTAGAGAGCCAATGGATTTCCAACATGACAAAGACATGGCACTTGTTGGATCACCTTCATCAACGACAGTCCTCTCGATAACGTGTTTTGCATGCACAATGTTAATATGGAAGGATACATTATAAGGAAGGCGAGGATTCATTTTAGTATCATCAAACTTCATAATGAGTTGGCTCGAAAAATAAGGAGCCCCAATCACGAACAACAATGTGTCTCATTGTGCAGGGGTGGCATAAGGAAAATTTGGAGCACCTCTAAGGAAAACATCGCACAAGGTGTCTGAGCCAAGTCCTCAAAGATAGAGTATTTGGGACAATATTGAGATTAGGGTTAAGCAATGCCCTCTTATACACACCTTTTGGTATGCATGGCATCATTTCCTTTTCAGGCTTCTCTATATGGAGAGAATTCTGAGGATTTGAAGTTTCATTTCCTTTAGGCATCGACTCATGATTACTATAATAGCAAGACCTAGTCGACAAATCCACCTCCTCTTCTTTCATATGGTTGACCATATTGACGGATGAGTATGATTCGTTTGACAAATGTGTTCTTGAGGTTCCCCCTTGCGGATTTGAAGTAGAAGAGATTGCCTGCATATTTTGCCCTTATGGGAACATATTTTTCAATACAACAGGTTGTTGCTACTATCGTTATTGTTGTTTTATTAGACGGTTGGCCTCTTCCATTTGCGGGCATTGATGGTTATGGTGATCACCCTCACAAATTTTTCATGAGAATTTCACCTTCTTGATCTCCTTTTTTGCCCTGCCAACTTTTGCATCAGATTTATAATTTTTTTTGCCTGCACCTCATTTCTTATCCTTTTCCTTTTTACCTTTCCCTTCGGGTTGTTGTGTACCCTTTGGGGCCATCAATTGTACAGTGTGAACATATGACAACTGGATAATGGGGATGGTTGAATTAGTGGCTTGAATGGCTACATATAGATGACCGGTCATCTATTGCATCTAGTTTTCTACCAGATTTGCAGTAGTTCTTTTAATGGACCCAATAATACCATTGGCATGAGGTCCTAATTTCATTTTTGAGGGATCTAAACTAGGTCGTGGTGCATTCGGTATAATTTTGTAAAGGAGCCCAGAATGCGAATAGATAAAATATAACTGTTGGGCCCTGGAGATCGCTTCTTCCTTAGAAAAGACTCCTGAGGTGGATACATCTTTAGATATGATCAACAATAAATACTTGAGGAACCATTCCAACAAGAATTTGAGAGGAAAAATTTATTTTATTAGCCTCTTCCATCTTCACCACTCCTAGATGTGATCTAAGATATGAGCGGCCTTGTCCTGTTTCAACATAGACAGGAGATTGATGTTGGCATCATACCATATAGGAAGATGAAAGTGGTTTATAAAAACTAAATCCAAATCGTGAAATGTGATAAATGCTCCATCATCAATTTTGATGTACCGCTTTGTTTCGACTCCCATAAGAGTTCACTGGAAAAGGCAGAGCTAGAATTAATCATCATTTAAGTAATTTGACGAACACCGTAGATGAATTGTTGTTACATGGTCATCAAGATATTCACCGGGCTTTCCTTCAAACTTAGGAATGTTGAATGGAAACTTGGTGGGAAGCGATGGCCAGTTCATATCATGACAAACCAAATAATTCATGATATTTAACATTTTTGACAAGTTTAACATTTCCAGAAAAGGTAACCTCAATTAGGACCAATAATTCCAGGTAGGAATGTTGGAAGTTCTAGGTTGAGAAATAGTTGAAAAATAATAGCTTGGATTGGTGTTGGAACCAGGCTTCTAGGAAGATCTTGTAGATGGGATAGAGATTTACATGAAACCTTGTTGGCCCAAGTTAAACAAAGGAAAACCTCCACCTATCTAGTTCCCAAATGGAAAAGAAGGTTTTCCCTCTACTGACACTCCTTGTGAAGGAAAAAATCCTTGCATGGGGATATTCTGACCGAGAAAGAGGTTGCCCCCTGAAGACATCCCTTGCGAAGGGAATGACCCTTGTGTGGGATTCCATTGACCTTGGAAGGGGTTTCCCTTGACTGAAACTGAAGATGAGGTAAAAGGATTACTTATGAACCCACCATATAATGTGAAAGGGGTTGAAGTAGATGCCATGCCAGTGGATTGAAATCCACTTCTCATAGGATCACCCCACCCCATAAAGGGATTAGGGAAAAAATATGGGAATGAACCACTCTCAAGTGAGTGGAACAATAGAGAAATATGACCACTGCCCCAAGGAAAAGCTAGGAAGGGAACTAAAGAACTCATTGTACCCAGATTATAAGCTTGAGGGATTGACTGAGAACCAGCTGATACGTTCTACATTCCTATTGATGGCATACCAAAAACAAATGCATTAGATATTGAAGGTAATGATGAGGCTTCACCCAAAGGTTGAGTGGACTTGATAATTAGAAAAGTAGAGCTACTGACTAACACAACTATTGTGGATTGAACCACATTAGTCATTTGGTTAGAGATGCTAAGAGGAAATATTCCTTTGGTTATGATTGTTGACGTGGCGCTTGCAAGGACCCCTGACCCAAAAACTTCCAAATTTCCTTCCATTACAGTCCACCAAAGAGGATGATTGTCAGCAAATTCTGACCCAAAAGCCAAAATTTCCAAAATGGTTGGATTGTCAGATCTATTTAATGGAGGATTGAACGGATGGAAAAAAAATTCATCTTCGAGATCCGATATATCTATGACCTCTAGTGAAAAAGTGTTAGTTTATGTGGGTTTCATTTCCATGATATCGACGTGACCAATCGGTAAAAAAGTGTCAATTTGGTTAAGTCAAGCCTCAAGGGAGGTGGAAGAGGATTCACTTCCACTTGATCGGGTGGAAGAACTTGAATTCTCCTAGGCCAACAAGGAAGTTGATCAACCACTTTGACTTATAAGCTCAAGGTGACTAACAACACACCTTCCTAAGAAATCTATGATTGCAAAACACACCACTAGAAAAACCATAAAAGAAAAAAAAGTCACAAACAACCTTGCCAATATTCTGACTCGGGTGGATTAGGTCTTGATATCGTAATAGTAGAAAAGTGAGGAAAGGACCTTCTGAACAAAGGCACAAATTGATTAAGTCCCATGAACCAATGAACAAAGGAGTGAGAAGAATTTACCCCGACCTCCACTAACTAGCCTTATATAGTGAAAGTGCCTTCTCTTCGCAAGGCATGCTCCAGTAATATTGAAAAGTGTGATATTATGTCTACTTCATGTACCATAGAAAACCCCCCGCAGTCGCCTTTGAGATACCTAGGAAAAACAACTAAGGGTACCAACTCGTAGTTAGTGTCTGGGAGGTACAGTAGAAAATCAAGATTGAATGTATGGGAATGGTAGCTAATCCCAAATCCTCTAAATCACCGCCTCTCACAAAGGTAAGGGCACTGACGAAACCCCCAAAATATGATCTCTCCACTTTGCTTAGTCAAGCTTTGGAGGGGTTATCTCCTCGCATCTCCTTCACATGACCTCCTGTTTGAATCTCGTGTTAAAGGATATTCTCAGCTATACTTATACAAAATTAGGTTTTTCACTCCCTATCTCAAACTCTTAAGTTTGTTTTTGTCCTTGGAGAAATTAACTCTCCAACTTGAACCAAGGCCCTAGCCTAAACTAGTTTTTTTACCCAAGGAAAATGAAAATGTCTAATTGATTTTAGTTAGAATTCATTTTATAGGGGATGTTATTTACTCATAAGGGTAACGTTTGAAACTGAATGGTGTTTTTATGGACTCAACATAAAAAACACTTAAGAACAAAATTTAAAATGTAGTTCTTCACTGAAAATATGAGTGTAAGAAAAACACTTCAGAATTAAACAAAAGAAAACTTTTTATTTTTTATATGCAAAGAATGCAACCTTTTATTTTATATTAAATTCACTTACTGATGCAACCTTAATATGCAAGATAAATAACAAGACTTTGGAATTATTTTCATCAAAACTATAGAAATAAAATCTTTTCATTTTCAAGTATGCAAATGCAAACGAAAAACTAACAAGCATTATAAGAATAAGAAAGAACAATATAAAAATCTTTCTCTCCAGTGAAATAATGGCAAGAGATGAAGAAGAAACACAAAGTATACTTTCTCATTTTTTTTTTCTTTTTTTGTTTAAAAAGTAAAAGGAATAGGAAAGATTTGAAAACAAGATTTTCTCCTTAATACTAGTAAGAAACAACAAAAAGGAAGCTTGAAAAAATTTCAAACATATAAATATTCACCAAAAACATCAATGAAATACTTTCTTGGAAAAAAATGTCTTGGAACGAAACTTTCCAGACTACCTTTAAAAATTGAGAATGATCCACCAAAGGGAAAACACTTAAATATGTTTTTTTCTTTATACAAACAAAAACAAACTACTAAAGGACTCAACAAAAAACCACAAAAGAGTAAAAAAATAACTTAGACACGTGACCAAGCAACCTCAAACTAGAAAGACTTATCAAAAAACCTTTCCTAGGATGATGTACGCGACTGTCTACAAGGAGACCCACATACATATGACTGTATACACTGCCAAGCATGTGTTGTATGTGACTTTGGCAACTACAACTCGTGTGTGTACTCCAAAAAATTCAAAAAAGAAGGAAGGGGACAAGATAATTAGCTCAAATTAAAAAGGAAAAGACTTCGATGATTGTAAACTATTGATTTAAGTTCCAATCAACAATATAGGGGAAAATAAATACAAATAAACCAAGCAAACATAGAATTAAAGCCCAAAATAAGCCCACTAGGGAAACATCCCTAGTATGGTCACCAGTTGTGCTTCAGGGAAAATCGCCTATAGTAGTGGGATTACTACAACATACCAATGACCATATACAAATCACATTCCAAACAAAATACCAAACTAAGATATAATAACCAAATTTTACAAAAATAACTAATTTATTGAAAAAGAGGACAATCAACTCACTAGAATCTGAACGTTCGGTGTTGTTCCTGATTGATGGAGTCCCTTCACTCCTTCCCAATGGTATCTCTGCAACCTGCAAAAACCTTTAACAATTATATATGTTTGGAGAGGTATTTATAGTAATAACTACTCATTAGTTCTATGAAAAATAACAGAAAAGAACGAAGTTAGTATTCTACTGAAATGTATACAAAAGAATTGCAAATATGAACAATAATAACACAATATACTTCAAAGAAATGAGTTTTTTATTATTATTAATGAATATAAGCAAGGTGGTTATATCTTATACATATCTCATGTGGAACTTCCTTATCGAAAGATATCATAGATTCCTCCAGCCTGACTCCTATTATAAGGATGTTCATGAAACTGAAGTCACCACCGACCCAAAGAGAGTATAAAGGGAAACTCTTGGAAAGATAAGGTTGGTGTTCATAGGGAAACTAGAAACAAGGGTTTCTAGGTCAAGAAATCAATAGCAATATGGATATAATGGGCTTACAGACTCGATGGGAATAACTAGATGAGTGTTTTCTTGAATGTGCAAAGTATCATTACCTTTATCCATGAGGAAAATGTTCCTTTTATGTGGTATCTAGTTGGTTAGAGACAATTGAGTATGGGAAAAAGGAATTAGGAAACTAACCAATACTGTAACTCATCATTAATTTTTGCACAATTATATTTTTTTCATTTATTAGCATGTATGTGGGTTTCCCTTAAGCAGCCTGCGTGTACGCGGGTTGCATAGTTGTGAGGGAACGTACATCCTTAAAACTATTGTTTTCTAGAAGGACTCAGGGAGGTATTGAGAATATTTATCTGTAAGGAGGATATGGATAAGTCCAACAAGAGAATCAAATATTCAGAGGTGGAATTTGACACTATAACACCCATGTTAATCCTGGGTGTGTACGATCCTGTCCTCTTTCAAAATTAAAAATGAAAAGAAAAATTTGAAGAAAAATGAAAAAGTCTTGGATACAAAGGAAGATATGTCAGAGCTTGTCTACCTGGTCCTAACAGTGAATAATTCCGACGATCGTTTCTCCCGTTATGATCTTCGGAAGTTTGGAAGCTTTTTCCCACTCTTTTACTAAATTTGGTAAAAAAAACTTAAATGAAATTATTTTTGGGTTATTTTCCATATTAATTAGATTTTTTTAACCCACTTTGATATATTTTCTACCATTTTTAGTCATTAAAATTCCTAATAGACCATATTTTTAGTACAAGATGAAATTTTAGTTGAGATTTTGGAGGAAGGAAGCTTGAATGGTATTTTTGTTTTCGCTAAGTCCATTTTTTCTGACTCTTTGAGGTAATGTTATTGTCATTGGCATATAGGGTAGGATCATTTCCACCTTGCATTTTTCATTATGAGTGACTGATTATACACTTACCTTAGGGTTAACCCCACTTATTGGTGACATGGGCCTTTCTAGTCATTTTTAAATGTTGTTCAATTCATGGTAGAGCCTACCATCATGGGAATCCTAGTTATCCCTTGTTTTTCCTTTTGGTGCCCATGCTTAAGTTTTTCTTAGACTTGGTATTCTTGTTGGTCCCACCATGACATTGCATCAAAACCTCATATTATTCTCAATCTTATTCTGGCTATTTAGCCGCAGGGATCCCATACTTATGTGTTAAGTTTTAATACTACATTTCATTCCACAACTTGTGCTTTTGAGCCTAATGTCGTCTTCATGGAGTTGTTGCTTAACCATTTATGCATTCTCATCAGTGGCTAGCCTTACAAGTTTTTACTTTGCAAATTGACACATGTAACCTAGGAAGAAACATTCCCCTGAGTGTCCATATCATGCACATGCTTCCTTCCATTGAGCATAGGTATGTTCATTGCACTTGGAACTAGTTTTACTTCCCGTGAAACTCATTTCCTCCCTGTATTCTAGCATTCTTTTATTATTTTTTAGGCTTTCCAATATGAAAAAGACAAAAAAATCAAATTTAAAAAAAGAGAGCAGGGGAATGAGTCTTATTTACCATTATTGACGGCAGTTGAGTCGCCTTTGAACAAAGCATAAAATCTTGAGTCCAATCTCAATAATTTAGGTTAGTATGACTTTAGGAAAATAAATCAGTTACACAAAGTGTTACTCCTCTTACTAACTGGTTATTATTCTAGTCACTATGGAGAGTCTTTCATTGTGTCATGCATCATAGACTTATGTCAATGTTCATTTCTAGTTCATATTGCCTAAGTCACATATTGTGTCATTTTCTTTGTTCATAGGAAGTTTTATCATGTCTCACCCATTCCACATAATTCTTGGCTTTGCAAGTCAACCTTCCCATGTGTCAAGTAAATCTTAGAATCATAAGTATATTTTTTCTATACTCATGTTGGTATGGAAGGTCCTTGTTGAATTTCTATTGGCGAGTTAATATCTTATCAACTATGATAAATTTCTATGAGAGTTTATTCAGAGTCGCACCTTGACCCTATTTATATCATTGATAAATTACCTTGTGCTCAACAAATGGCATTCCATCATTGGTCATTAAATGAGTGGTTTCCCTTATGTTCGATGACAAGAACATTATTCACACATTAAGATTTGTGAATTACCTTAGATACCATTTATCCCCAATGGTGGTTTCCTTTCCTTTGCTGGAAATATTTATTATTGGTTTTTATTCAGAGGGTCTCTTTCATGCACTATTTACATCTAGTGCTCAAAGGAGACGTACTTTGTGATGGTCCTTTCAATATTTCATCCAATTCCTTCCAAATATTTGGCCTTTTTCTACTTCTCATGTTGGATGATGGGGGATTCCTTAATTCCCTCCTTTTCGTGGATCTCTTCCTATCAACTTTAACACATCTTTCTTTGGGACAGGGATCTGGAGTCATTATTAGTACCTTGGGGATTGTAGTCATCAATGGAAGGTTCTTTTCTATTGACAGTGGGAATACATCAATGTCCTCTGATCAATAGATTCTACCAAGTGTTAAACATCAAATCCTCTATTCACACTTGTTATATTTTACTAGGTACCTTGACACCCATTATCATTACCTATGGGTTTTTTTCGCATTTATTAACGCTATACATCAATGACCGGTAATCAAATGGTGTCTCATTGTGTTCAACTTCAATACACCTATTCACATGGTGTAGACTTGTACCACAAAGGTTGATTTGAATACCTCGAGAACATAGTAACATAACCTCTTTTATGTTGTTTCTTGAGTTACGATCGGATAATACCACTCCTCACATTGGTACTCATGAAGGATCAATTATCCATCTCTTGCCCCAGATATCCTTCATTGACTCTGAGACATAGATACACTATGTATCTCTTTCATGGCTATGATATTTGTTTGGCATGGATCCACCGTGTATCTATTTCATGGCCATGACCACTTATTTCTATATAAATTCTTCATGGATTTGTAGTGTACTTAATTAGCGACCATGCTTATTATGACACCTTAGCATGGGTATGCTCTCATTGGGAATTGAGTTTTTTGAATTGTTTTTGTGTTGTTTGTTTTCTTTAGATTGGATTATGGTGATCTTCACCCTAGCTAACTACTCTTCAAATACTTATAATGTATTTTATCTATCAGTTTCTCTTTTGACCTCACACATTAGGGGATATTTTTTATAGCGTCAATTTCCACCTCTAAAGCATTGATGCTCTTATTGGATTAATCCCTATCTTACTTACAGACAATTCTTCTCCATACCTCCTTGATACCTTCTAACAAACATATTTTTGAAAGTTGTATGTGCCCTCACAGTTATGAAGCCCACGTACACCTGGGATACTCAAGGGACAATCACGTACAAGTTAATAAATGATGAAAAAATATAATTATGCCTAATTAAATGTTGAGTTATGGGTTTGGTTAGTTTCCTAACTCCTTTTACCCATACTCAACAATCTCTAACCAACTAGAGACCGAATAAAATGAGCATTTTTTCCAAGGAGAAAGGTGATGATTCTTTGCACATCATAGAAAACCCCTATTTGGTTATACCTGCCAAGTCTGTAAGCCCGTACATATCCCTATTGTTTTTGGTTTTTTGACGTAGAAACCTTTGTTTCCAGCCTCATTTTGATCACCAACCTATCCAACCAAGAGTCTCCCATATATTCTATTTGGGTCCATGGTGAATTCAAAGTTAAAGCTAATGCTCATAGCAAGAGTTGGGTGGAGGAATCTGGGGTCTCTTTCAATAGGGAAGCACCACACTAGACATGTATAATTTGTAACTTCCTAACTATTGTTCATCCATAAGAAACTCATTCCTTAGAAGTGTATTGTATTGGTATTTTTTAATTTTTCAATTCTTTCATATATGCTTCATAGAATACTAATTTATTTGATCATTCAGTTATCTTTTTTCACCAAACTAACATGTAGTTATCAATATAACTACCTCTTTGTATAGGTCTTCTTGTTTTAGATTCTTGCATGTTGCATAGGAACTATTGGAAGAGAGTGAGGAGAAAGACACTTAAATAATAAGCTATGTATGTTGCACTTTCTTGGGGATATTGGCTTCCAAGATTCCATTCAATTACCTTGTTTGTTGTTTCCTTGTTAGGAGTATTTTCCACCTTTTTCCTCTTCATTTCCCTCTTAGTAATTCCCCTTTTGGATTTACCAAAAAATAATTCCCCAAGGGTACCACAACGTCATCAAGACTAGATATTTGTCAAGAGGAGTATGATAAATCATGATGTATAGTGTTTATTGGAGTACCTGGATTTAACGGGGAACTAATCAAGGTGATCCCCTTTGTTGTTCTTGGACCTGTCCCTTACCCTGGTGAAGGGACAATCTTCTTGGCCCTATCTTCCTCCAATTTCTTTTGTTTGGGTTTTTATGCTTCAACTACCTCATCTTCTTTCTTCCTAGTTGATATCTCTTCTTTCCTTTTATTTTCCTCTTCTACCTTATTCTTTTCTTCCTCTTTAGCATTTTTGGATACCTCTTCTTCTTTCTTCTTGTCTTCTACTCTCTTTTTTTCCTCTTTTTTTTCTCCTTCATCCCTTTTATTTTCTTCTTCCTCTCTCTTTTTTTATTTTCTTCTTCAATTTTTCTCACCTCTTCCTCTTCTTGTTTCCTTTTCATCTTTATTTGTTTCTCTACCTCGAGGGCCTTCTTTATTTGTTCATTTTCTTTAATGGCTTCATCCTTATTTTTGGATTCATATTTCTCTCGCTCACTTTCTAACAATTGTTCCCTTTGGTCATTGGCCATATTTATTTTCTCTTCTTGATAGACATGCATGTTTTCTTGTTCTTGGTTGTATTGAATGTTAGACAATACCTAGTCAAAAGACATGGTTTTTATACATCAAATTTCCACACCTAGGTACCTCTCCCTAAGTGTCGCAAGTGTCATAAAAATGGCATATGCACCTTGTTAAGTGTCGCATACACCTCGAAACCATGAAATAACATATGTCACAATCCCCAATGGAGTCACCAATTTTTGTTATGGAATAATTCCCCTGCGGACAGGTGAATATCCCCTTGGATTTTAGACCTCTAATACAAAGACAAAAACATACAAATGGACACTAATATCCCTTTGAATTCAATTACCTAATCAGAAAGATAAAAGGAAGAAAGTGTGATGCACCTTATTTTTTGGTTCATCCTCACTGCCTCTGGTCTAAGCTTGATATCCAAACTCTTCAACACCACTCGATA
>SNQJ01S0017472.1:208986-226892 GCA_010110895.2 Picea sitchensis
ACTACAATATTATTACTATATGCCTTATCTTGATATTCACTTCAAATATATAAACAATATGAACCAAGTCAAAGATTCGCATCATTATTTTATATTTAGAAAATGATATAGGAATACAACACGCCAAATAAACTCCCACATCTAGCTGATAAAATTATTTAGTTCTATACTAAAGTACGAGCATGTGTATAGGATTACAACACGCCAAATGAACTCGGACGACTTGCTCTATACTGAAGTAAGACAATATATATAGGAAACAACACGCCAAATAAACAACAACAACTTGCTTATAAAATTATTTAGTTCTACACTAAAGTACGAGCATATACTCTTCGTCAAATTTTATATTTGGAAAATAATATAGGAATACAAACGCCAAATAAACCTCCAGCAACTTGGTGATAAAAATATTTAGTTCTACGCTAAATAGTTTGATCATATCCTCATCTTTATACGGAAAATGCATTCATCAACCATAAATTAATAATAGATTCGGTGGACGCTAAATCCTACCAGCATATCATCCAATTTAGACAGAAATATTCATCAATCATACATATAAAATTAATTGATTTACCTACGAACCTATCCAAATATTTATTTAGATAAAAGTAGTGACCAACCATTTATAAAAATTATTGATATGGGCTTGCGCTGAGTGGGAAACAATAAACAATTACAAGTCTTACAATTATGCTGAGGTTGGACGTGTAACTACCACAAGATACAATTATATATGTTTGTCTAGTAGGTTATTTATTTTTAAGGAGTGGGTTAATTTGGGAGCAATTTTATTTTCGGAGTTATTTTTTTGATATGTTTTTTGTAGTGTGGTTTTAAATTTTCTATCAATTTAGATGTCTGATCGATTTTCTGAGCATTTGGGTTGGTTTAAAATGGGGCAAAACCCCTAGGGTAAGGCTTTGAAATGTATGGAATTTTGATCCATGCCAAACTCAGGATATCTCTGAAAATCTGGTCAGATTTAGGCTCATTTGTTTGCCTGAAAAAAGGGAAGATTGCTCCCGAGTCAGCTTACTCCTATTTTTAAGATAAATTTTAGTTTGTGGAATAAAGGACTCATTTCGCATTAGGTTTGACATCTAAAGTCTAAGTAGTGTACATGTCTTATCTGGATTTTAGAAAAAAATTTGTTTGTGGGACAAGGGACTCATTTCTCATAGACATTTGACTTCTAAAATCTAAGCAAGTGTACATGTCCTATTTCCTCTAGATTTGAAGATATGAACTTCAAGAAAAAAATACATATTCCTTTTTTTTTCAACTAGACTAAACCTAGACCACCATCTGTCCATGAATGAAATGTTATCACCAAGATTATGCAAAACACATATTCTTAATGGTTAAACACACTCAAGTTGTAATGTGATCAACTTGATAAACAGATTATCAAGAAAGTCTGTTTTAAGTCCTTAACCTAACAATCAAGAAAGTCTGTTTTAAGTCCTCAACCTAACAACTATATATATATGTGAGAGAGCATGACCAGATACATACATACAGGGAAGTGAAAGTCTGGCTACTTTATTCATAGAACAGCCCGAAAAGGTGTTGGTGTTAGGCATAGTTATGAAATTTCAACATTTCAGGGAATGGGTGGAGTTTTGGAAGACACCCTTGCAACCAGAGATTGGAAGAAACAATGAACATATAGAGTGGGTCAGCAATGGATCAGTAGATGTGAGAGGAAGGCCCGCTCTCAGGAAAAAATCTGGTGGATGGAAGGCTTCTATTTTCATCCTTGGTAAGTACTCTTTATATTATCCTGCTCTGTGTGCTCAGATTCCATGTTTTTCAAACAGATTCCATATAAACTAATTACACATTTGTGCGTGAATTGTACTACAGTATTTGTATTCAGCGAGGCTCTCGCGTACGTTGCTATAGCATTAACCATGATCATCTATCTAACAACTGTGCTGGACGAAGGAGTTGCAACTGCTGTCAAAAATGTGAACTACTGGGTGGGTACCACATGCGTTATGCCTCTTATAGGGGGCTTTATGGCAGATGTTTACTTTGGACGCTACAGGATGGTCCTCATTTCCTCAACAGTTTATGTATTGGTGAGCCTAAAAGCTTGAAAATTCTACATAACTATCAATTCCTGCGAGCAATTTCCTATAACTTATGCAACTTCTTGGACGTTGATTAAATATTTATTTCAGGGATTGGTTTTGCTGACACTGTCAGTGTCTCTCCCGGCTCTGAAGCCAAATAATGGTGTTTTTTTCTTGGCTTTGTATTTGATATCTGTTGGGATCGGTGGCCACAAACCTTCTCTGGAGCCGTTTGGTATAGACCAGTTCGACGAGGAAGACAAAACTGAAATGCTTAAGAAAAATTCCTTCTTTAATCACTGGTTTTTATGGCTCTCTGTTGGAATGCTCTTAGCAGTTACAGTTATTGCTTACGTCCAGGAGAACATAAGCTGGGGATTCGGATTCGGGATAGTTACAGTGGCCATGGCTATTTCCACGCTTTTATTTCTGTATGGGACTCCCTTCTACAGACACAAGGTTCCTGGAGGCAGCCCAGTCACTGGAATCGCTCAAGTTGTAGTTGCTGCTATAAGAAAAAGAAATATCAACATGCCTTCAGATACGAGCTTGCTTTACGAGAAGGATGTTGGGTTAATAAAATCCGGGCAGAAGCTGCTCTTGCATACAGACAATTTTCGGTGAGTCGCTTTTTTATATTTATTTATTAAATGTTTTAGGTGAAAGGGATTTGTAAATTGGATTAGTAGTTCAATTGGTTAGGATATGGATTTTGTTGGTTGGATGATCCGAGTTTAATATAGATGAATTTAGTTTGGAGGAGTTTAGTCCAGAGGAGTTTAGTCCGGAGGAGTTTAGTCAAAAAACCAGTCATGTTAAAGGTTGGTGTTGCCCAGATTAAGTGGGATCCTGGTGATTTTGATGCTCTGAATTGTAGTTTGTTAGCCAATAGTTAAAAATGCTTTACGAGAAGAATGTTGAGTTAATAAAATACTGGCAGAAACTGCTCTTGCATACAGACAATTTTCAGTGAGTCTATGAGTTCAGTCTCGAGGAGACACCTAAAATCCGGGCAGAAGCTGCTCTTGAATACAGACAATTTTCAGTGAGTGGATGAGTTTAGTCTGGAGGAGACATCCAAAAATCCAGTCTTAAGGGTTGGTGTTGCCCAGGCCAAGTGGGATCCTGGTGATTTTGATGCCCGGAATTGTAGTTTGTTAGCCAATAGTTAAAAATGCTTTAGGAGAAGGATGTTGAGTTAATAAAATCTGGGCAGAAGCTGCTTTTGCATACAGAAAATTTTCAGTGAGTAGATGAGTTTAGTCTCGAGGAGACACCCAAAATCCTGGCAGAAGCTGCTCTTGCATACAGACAATTTTTAGTGAGTCCATGAGTTTAGTATAGAGGAGACACCCAAAAATCCAGTTATGTTAAGGGTTGGTGTTGCCCAGACCAAGTGGAATCCTGATGATTTTGATGCCCTGAATTGTAGTTTGTTAACCAATAGTTAAAAATGCTTTACGAGAAGGATGTTGAGTTAATAAAATCTTAGCAGAAGCTGCTCTTGCATATAGACAAGACAATTTTCAGTGAGTCTATGAGTTTAGTCTGAGGAGACACCCAAAATCCAGGCAGAAGCTGCTCTTGCATACAGACAATTTTCAATGAATCGATAAGTTTAGTCTGGAGGAAACACCCAAAAATCCAGTCAGAGTTGGTGTTGCCCAGACCAAGTGAGATCCTCGTGATTTTGATGCCCTGAATTGTAGTTTGTTAGCCAATAGTTAAAAAGGCTTGACCAACAGGTTACCACACATTTCTAAGGTTACCCAAACCACTATCCACTGGGAACTAATCTCATTTAATTAATCTCCTTGTTTTCACACAATTTCGAAAAAAAGCTAGATAGATTCATTTTTGTGGCATGGTTCTGTCAACAAGCTGCAATCATATTATTCTAATATCTCCTTTTTGGTTGGCACCGGATTAGGTTTCTGGACAAAGCAGCCATAATGGTGCAAGATTCTTCAGGCTGGATTCCTGATGAACAGGAAAGCAAGAAGCCAAATCCATGGATTGTTTGCCCAGTAACTCAAGTAGAGGAAACCAAGATTATATTGAGGATGGTGCCCATCTGGCTCTCTTGCTTAATCTTTGCAATGACAGCATTGCAGAGCAATTCGCTCTTCGTAAAGCAAGGCAGCACCATGGATAGAAGTATGGGTTCCCATTTCAGAATCCCGTCAGCTTCTCTTCTGGCCTTTCAAACAGTTTTTGCAATTGTTTTCGTGATTATATATGACCGTTGTATTGTGGCATTGGCCAGAAGAATAACAGGCAACGAACGAGGAATAACTGTTCTCCAAAGGATTGGGATTGGCATGTTCTTTTCTGTTCTGTCCATGGTCACTGCAGCTCTAACAGAAAACATGAGAATCCATGTAGCAAAAACTCATGGCTTACTTGACAGCCCTAAAACTACAATCCCTCTCAGCGTTTTCTGGTTAACTCCTCAGTTTGTTTTGATGGGAATAGCAGAGGTGTTTACTATAGTAGGACTACAGGAATATTTCTATGATCAAGTGCCTGATAGCATGAGAAGCTTGGGTATTGCCTTCTATCTCAGTGTCCTGGGTGTCTCCAGTTTTTTGGGCAGTTTTCTCGTCACCATAGTTGAGGGGGTAAGCAAACGAGGAGGACACATTGGATGGCTGGCCAACAATTTAAACAGAGCTAAATTAGGTTATTTTTATTGGCTTTTGGCAATACTTAGTGTTATCAATTTATCCAGCTATGTTTGTCTGGCACGAACATACAAATACAAAAATCTCCAGCAAATTACATCTGATATGGCAGGTTCCTCCCAAGCTGTTCAGGAGTGCCACAGAGTTTAAGCATGAATGCACCAAATAAAAACCCCATGATGTATCTGTACATATGTCCACAGAGTCCAAATCATAGAAATTCATGAATACAATTTTACTATCATATTTTCATGGATTTTACTGAACTCTGGCTTTACCCTCATGGTTCCGGACAATCGGACAAGCTCTTCGCAACATTTCTATATGATACTTCAGTCTTTACCCTCCTCTCGTTGCGTTCTCTGTTTTCTTGTGAGATACGAGCGCCGAAAACATGGGCGATGTGGTCAATATTTTATTTCTGCACATGTGATTCCGCTTCAATTATTGAAAATGAGAACACCTTTGTTCAAAATAAACGTTCTTTAAAAAGTTGGTGGTCAATTTATTCTTTTTATATATATTGGGGTATTAATATCTACGTACCAGCTAGACATCATTCTTTGGTCAACGGTGATATTCCATTACTAAATGATTTAAATAATATGTTTGAATTTTTTTTGGGAGAAAAAGATGAGTAGTCTTAGTTTTAAAAAAAAATAAAAAAATTGAGTGGAATTAATTGTTAAGAATATTTGTTTTTTCTAGGTTAATAAAATAGTTGTGGGGAGAGGGGGTTCGCTGTCCCACAAATAATAAAATAGTTGTGGGGAGAGGGGGTTCAGTGTCCCACAAACAAGGGGGTGGCATATGTTAATTTGGTCCCTGGTTAGGTGTGATCTTAAAAATAGATTATTATTATAAATAATATTGTCTCTTGTCCTACAAACAAAAACAAAAAATCTTATACACCAATTTAATGTCTAACTTAATCATAACCTTAAAAATAAATTACTATTATTAATACAATTGTGTGTCCAATTTCAACCATACATAAAAACATAAAAACCTTCTTATACACATTTAATTTAAATTAATTATAATATAAATATATCCAACATTGCAAATTAAATTATATATCATAAAAACCAAATTAAATATAATTAATACCATATCATTTTTATTAAATATTAAAATATAATATACCGTTATAATAATAATACCAAAAAAACAATTATAATTAATATGATATAATAGAACATTATAATTTAATTATAATTAATATGATATAATTTTTAATAAATATTGTAATGTAATATAGCATCAAAATGTTAGTCAAAATGATTGTAATAATGTAATATAACTATTAAGAAATGTCTCAATCTAATATATTTTCCAAATATACAAACACATACTTGCAAACAATATAGCATAATCTATGCATATATAAATTATGTCATATCACATTGTAAAAACTATATGATATAATGAATATAGTTGTTAGTGTTTTTAAATTTATATTAAATTAAAAATATAAGAGATATAAGCATTATTAACTCTATATATAATAGAATTACTATATTAATAAAATTAAATTATAATAATAATAATATTATTAAATTATTAATTATTAATTATGTATAATTATTAAGTTAAGAATAAAAATAATTATGAGAAAATTATATAATTATCACAAAAAATATTATACATAAGAGTTTCTTATTATTGATTTTCTACAAATAACTCTCCATATTTTTCAAATAGAAATTATGGATCAATTAGGTGTTAAGCTACACACATCAATAATTAGTAGTATCAAGGAGAATATGAATCGTTGGATCACTTTATGTCTAGAACATATCGTGACCATCAAATTACATAACTACAAATGCATATTAAGAAAACACACTTTTACCTAAAGATGTAATAGACTAAGTTGATCTTAACTAACTCCTAAGTGTTTAAATATCATAATATCCCCCCTTAAAAACAACTTGGGATAAGATTGAAGGAATAAGGCATTAAAGTCTATCCCCCCTTAATAACAACTTTCTAAAATCCTAACATAGATCAAAGTTTGGAAAAATTTGCTTCTTGTAAGAGACTGTGTGAAAATGTATGCAACTTGATCATTTGTAGGGAAAAAGAGTACGTCAAGAATGCACTCTTGAATGAACTTTCTGATGAAGTGCATGTGTAATCAATGTGTTTGCAACACTAATGTTGAAGTTGGTATTTGGCGAGGTTGATGGAACTACGATTCTCACACCAGAGGGTGGTCGAATGTTGCTACTGAAATCCAAAGTCTGAAAGGATCTGTCAAAGCCACAAGGCTTCTTGACTTGCATTAATCATTGCTCGATACTATACTTCTATTGAAGAAAGAGCAAGATCTTGTTGTTTCTTGCAAGGCCAAGTGACAAGTCTGGAACCAAGACTAAAAAGATATCATGTAGTAGACTTCTAATCATCAATATCGTTAGCCCAATTGAAATTAGTGAAACTAACCAACAAAGGAGCCCCCCCCCCATAAACTATAATGTATCCCAAATTGATTTATACCCTGGATATATCAAAGTATTATTTTTACTACTTTCCAATGGCTCTCATGGGTTGTTTGCATATATTAGACAACAAGACCAACAATAAAGGAAATATCATGACAAGTATGAGTTAAATATAAGAGGTTGCCAACTAACTGACAGTACAAAGTGGCATACACTTCAGGCGTAGTATAGGTAACAACAAGTTTGACTCCAAATAGGAAGGGAGATGGTGCTGGTTTATAATCTTCCATGTGAAAATGACAAACAAGGTCACATGCATACTTATACTAAGAAAAGGAAATTCCTTCCTTGGTTTGCAAGACTCTAGGAGACCAAGGAAATAATGAAAATAATATAAGTCTATCATTTCAAATGTGTTCTTAAGGCTGGATTTCACATGGTTTAAAAGTTTGGGGTCACTACCAATGAGAATAAGGTTATCAACATAAAGAAAAAGTGTCTGGATATGGTTTCATTATTTCTTGGTATAGACATTAGGGTCAAAATGACATCTAGAAAAGCCAGTGTCAAAAAGAAAGCTATCCATTTTAGCATACCAAGTCTAAGGAGATTGCTTAAGACCGTAGAGAGATTTTTGAAGGAAAAAAACAAGGTCGAAGTCATTTTGAACATGACCAAGAGGTTGTTCCTAGTAAATTTATTCTTGCAAATCCACATGCAAGAAGGTATATTTAGCATCCATTTGATGCACCTCCCATTTATGTGAGGCAACAAGGGCTAGAACAAGGCATATGGAATTTATTTTGGCAATGGGGGAAAAGGTTTCATTATAGTCAATTCCTTCATCTTGAGAAAATCCTTTAGCATCTAACCGGACCTTATGTCTTTCAACACTTCCATCTAACACATTCTTAGTTCTATATGTACCCATTTAAATATGATAATTTTTCATCTATTTGGAAAAGGTACAAGATCCCAACTATCATTCCCCATTAAGGAATGATATTGTTCATTCATTGTTGTGTCTCAATATGGATGGTTAGAAGCTTCTGCAAATGTTTTTGGAACATGAGTCTCTGAAACTTGAGTCAAAAGAGAGGAAGATCGTTGGAGTTGTGAACATGTATGATGCCAATCTGTAGGATCACTGACAAGATCACAAACTTCTTCTCATGTTGTACAAACCCATCCGGGAAGTCTTCCTTCATTTCTATTTTACAGTCTTTAAGTAAAATTATGAGTGTTTTGAATTTAGATAGAAAACCTTTAATGCAAACGAAATAATTAGGATTTAAATAAAGTAATTGATTTTCAAGATGGTGGGCTCTAATCTCATTGTTTTTACCGAATATGGATTCCAACTTATCCCAAGCTTCATCTGGGTCATTAATTCCTTGAAGGTGAAAGCGTAAATCACTAGATATGGACATTCTAATTAATCCACGTGCTTTGTCATTTTTGTTATCTCATTTGGCTTTGTTTGTGTCATTAGTTAGGGCTTTTTCTTTTCTCAACATAATATGCTAAAGTCATTTACTTCGGTGTACAACCTCCATATGGGATTTCCATGAGAAGTAGTTCGTACCAGTAATAAAAAATATCATTTGGACTAGCCATATTAAAATATGCAAGTAATATAGCTTCAAATTCAAAAATTGATTGTCTAAATGGAAATCTGTTGAAAATATGGCAATTTAAAAAAAAAAGGCACTAAAAACGGACTTCGGATGTCAAAGTTATGTCATTTTAAAAAAATGTATGAAAGGTAACCAAGGTGCCATGTGG
Organism: Picea sitchensis; assembly: GCA_010110895.2. Lineage (NCBI taxonomy): Eukaryota > Viridiplantae > Streptophyta > Pinopsida > Pinales > Pinaceae > Picea > Picea sitchensis. The sequence goes on from SNQJ01S0017472.1 coordinate 217,987, forward strand.
CAAGTAGAGGTTGGCCCACATGGTGATGGATACAAAATGAGGTTGTTGAGTGAAAAACATATCTGTCTTCTCTAACTTTGTCTATAAGTTCACGTTTATAAATAAGTTACTTATGAAGTGACCCAATTTTATAAAATAAGTGAAAATCACTTTTATAATAAAGTTGTTTTATAAATTAAATTTCTATTAAAAATACATTAAAAATATATTAAAATTATTTTGTCATGATTCATTTTTATAATTTAAGTGAAATGCATTTTACAATAATGTTATATATGACGTTGTGTGAATTTTTTCCAACATTAACTTAATGAAAAGAATAACTTAAACTCGAGACCTCAAATTAAATAAACTTTCAACTAAGTGAATTAATGCAAAATATATATCAAATATTATGAACAAAAAGGGGGACTTTCTTTGCTCTTTTTCTATACTATTTTCCTCAAAGTGCATGCTTACCTCAAAAACCCTTATTTTTCATGCAAAGAACTTCAACACATATGCACACAAAAACAAGAAAATTTAGGGGAAAAAAATGAAACTTTACAACATTGGTGTTAGATTTCCATTATCTTTCCCAAAAAATATAAGTTATATTATTTTTTCTCATTTGTTGAGATCGCATAAAGGGCGGAGCAAAGAGCATACACAAAAAAGAAACAACTTTATGCTCTCTTTTTTATTTGTCGAGATCGCACAGAGCGCACGACAAAGAGCATACGCAGACTAGAAAAGGTACCGACCCAGAAATAAAACAGAAAAACCCAAAGATTAACATAGTAAAAAAATGAAAAAGGCGTAATGAAATTGTATACCTTTGGATTTGACAAAAAAATGTGTATCTTAGGCAAACAAAAACCTTTTCGAGTGACACTTAAAAGTGTTTCCAACTGAAAGCAATGTAATAGATGCAATGGTTTAGCTCGTTCATTACATAATTGCAAAAATATATCAGAACCCATAAATATTTTGATGCATCCAGCAACACAGATTGAGGATCTCGATCAACAACGGGAGCGGGTCTTCATATGGGCTCTTATGCCATGTCTAACAAAATAGGGTATTTCCACACAAGTCAAACACCTTAAGCAACTACTCATGCAATGACATCAAACATGAACACACCATTGTTTTACGTGGCTAAAACCCTAAAGAGGGAAATAGTACACGACTACATCCAATGTGACCACTTGAGGAAATACATTAATGTAAAAGAAAAATAGTGTACATAAGATTTTCTTGCAATTGATCTTTGGCAAATGACCCCCCATGCTCTTTAAATAGAGACCATGGACCAATTGGGTGTTAAATCACAAATCAATATAGTCATTATTATGAGAATGTAAGTTTCCATAGTTAGTCATAATTGTTAGAAAATTTTATGGATAACAATTGTGTAAGTGGTTATGAAACCTGCATCATTTCAAGTGGGCACTCCACCCGTCTACTTGAAATGATGCACGTTTCATAACCACTTACAGAGTTCTTATGGGTGGAGTGTCCACTAGTTGAAATGATGCACGTTTCATAACCACTTACAGAGTTCTTATCCAGAAGATTTTCTAACAATACTCATTATTACCAAGGAAAATATAAACAATCGGATCACTTTATGTCTAAAACATATCGTTACCATTGGATTACATAACTACAAATTCATACTAATGTATACTAAGAAACACATTAAAGAAACATGCTTTTACTAAAAAGCGCATTAGATCAAGTTGATATTTACTAACTCCTAAGGTTTTATCCAAATTGCTCTACCTTTAAGTCACCAATTTTTTTCTTCTTTTTCCATAATCGAATGTCAAGTAGATTTGAAATCCCATAAATGAGAAAGTTGAGTGGTTGACGGGGAACCCAAATCATTGTCTTCATAAAATCTAGCAATCTTACATTTTTCCTCCTTTCATTGACCATTGGTCCTATCTTTGAATGAATTTAGACATGTCTTTGTCACCACCTTAACTCTAGATATGTTGTCAGTGATTTTAGTCATAAAGGATGAAGAAGAGGTTGCATGAAGATGCTCCCTCGAATCCTTTACCAATTTTCTATAGTCATCCTCTACTAACAATACTTGATTGAATTTAAGAAGCGAGGGGGGAGACTCACCACCAAAATTCAGGTTGAAGAGAATTGGAAAGTGATCTAAGAGGCCACCAACTGACACCCACGACTTCATTAAGAATGAGTTATTCAACAATGACTCTGAAATAAGAAAGTGATCTAGTCTTTTGGATACAACATCTTTTCCCAACATGAAATTCCGCTAGGTAGGAACCAATTTCACGAGCTTAATGTCTACCAGATGGTGTTTTTCAATGAAGGCTAAAAAGAAACCACTTTGTGTATGTAGCCTAGGATTTTCCAACCAAACTTCTCTTAATGATAAATTAGAATTGAAATCCCCTCCAACTAAAACAAATGGATCAATCAGAGCTCCCGAGTTAGCCAAATTTTCCCAATAAGGGATTTTATCGGAATCCATCCCATAGACATTAAGAATGTTTATGGAAACTCCAATGTCTTTAATTTCCATCTTTATCAATGTAGAAAAGTTGATGTCGTGATGAGAATTTTGAGGGCTAGTTGTTTGTGGACGCCCCCAACCCCTCTGGTATTTAAATATAGCACAATCATGAGGAAGGCCTCTTAAGGGCTTTCCCCGCTCCAAGGGCCCTTGTGATGGTGAACTATATGCCTTTCCTAATATCTAGGACAACTTTTTGTTGAGCTTTTAGAAGATGCAACTTCCTCCCTATGAGATTGGCTTGAAAAGAGTCTAGGGAAAGGTCACCTTGTGAGGAGGAATCATCCTTCTTCTTCCCTCATGGACTTAAGGAATAGCTAGATTTAGGTGGGGGGAGACCCACTTCTTTCTTTGGGGGAGATGGACATTTCCTCTGGGGACCCAACACAATTATTAGAGCCACTCTCAATGACAATATTCCCTTGCAAAGAAGAAACATGAGAAGGGGAAGAGGGACAAGAACATGGAAGGGATGGAATTGGGGATCATGTTAAAGGCCTAGGAGGATCTAGACCTTTTTCAATGGGAAAGTAAATTGGAGTGGAGATAGGCTCAAAAAAAGCGAGGGGAGGGAAAAAAGTACCATGATCAGAGATGACTAGGTTTGAAACATTCTCCTTCATGAGCTATGGAGCTTCATCCTTAGATTTTGCGCCATGACCTACGCCTCCATTTGCCAGAGAAGATGAAGGGAGACTGCCATTCTTACACACCACTTTTGAATTCCTCACCCATATTTTCCTGAAACATCTAGAAATCGACTTAAATTTATTACATTGGGCTCTAAGGTGGTCAACTTTGTGACAGGGAAAGCAATAGAAAGACACCTTCCAATAATCAATTCTTTGAACCCATTTGAAATCATCAAACACCAATTCCATATCGTCAATCAAATAGTCTCTAAGGTCAACCTCAATTTGAACTCAGGCTCAACACCTGTCTACCTTTGTATCCTAGTTAGGCTCTAAGACTACAAATATCCTTAGCTTCTTGCCTATTGCTTCCAAGATTGCTCTAGTCCAAAAAAACATAGGAAGACACAGAAAAATGGCCCACACCTACATGACTGAAACAAGAGCTCTAGTGGTATCAAATTCCATGGTCCAATTGTCAATCACCAGGCTCGACAGACCTCGACTTCATTTTTGGCCTAAAATACGAGTGTAATCTTCCTCTAAACAAAAAATTAAACTCAACAACCCATGCACTAGAATATGGACGATAGGCCTATACCCTAACACAGGAAACCAATGCAAGTATATCCATCGAGACAAGGCGCCAAGCAGAACCACCTTTTCGGTAAATGTACCAACCAGAGCCTTACCTAATAAAGTCGAAATGTTTTCCATCTTTACCTACCACCATTTCTACCTTATATTTCCTTGCTCTTACACACTTCTTGGACTTGATCAGGCCAGATTCATGGACTGTGCATTCGACTGCACCTTCCAATACTTGCCTCTCATCGACAACTAGAGGAGAAACCGGAGAGCAGGGAGAATGAGCCAAAGGGACGGGAGAGTCTGTGTGAAGATTAAGTGAATCATTAAAGGAAGTTGTACCATCCTTCCCACCAACTGCTTTAACAGAATCTGAGGTCGCGAGATCTAGCCAGTGATCAAATTTGAAGAGTTGGTCTTAGTTTGAGTTGGAAGGGCATATACTCATCCAACACTTCAAGAATGAAATGTTAAAAAAATAATTGTACTTCAATTGAAGAGTGTAAATTAAGAAAACCCTTCATTAAAAAAATGCAAAAATAAAACATTATCCTTCCAAATCTTTATCATCTTAAAAAATTTGAAATATAAATCTTCCCATGAAAGAAGAGGAAAAATATACCCAAAATACAACACCTAATAAATATAAAATTCAAACACACACGCATATCAACAACAAAACAAAATTGAAATTTAAAAAAAAAACTTGCAATCCTTTCTTTCAACGCATGCATGTCTTTACCTCTAAATTGAACCTTCTCAATTTTTTCACGAGCTCACACAAAATTCGAATCCCTTGGCACACACATGACTAAACCAGAGATTAATTAGGAGGAAACCTAAAATTAACTACTTCTTCCCAATTACTCAACTACCAATCATAATGACATACTGTTGTTCACGGGAACACTCTTTTCGAAACATGTAACCATAGTTATAGGTTTGAAAATTTTGATTGGTTTTGAGTGGGCCGACTCCAAAAATTTTAGAGTTCGGAAAAAAAAAAAAAGGAGGTTAGAATGGTTTACAGGTTGGTATATATTAAATTATAAAATATATAAATATATATATATGGAAAACTCAAATAAGTTTTTTTCAATAATGGAATCCAGAAAACACTTATGAAATCACCTCATAAATTTTGTTTTATAAAAACAGAAAATGAATGAAATTGTTTATAGTCAGCCACTTTTTAGGATTTAAAAAAAAAAATACAATATTTAATTAAATTCTGGAGCTATGAGGGCAGTTTTCACTCTTTCCCTTTTCATGGAATTTTAACATCCAGGCGGTACTTCTATGAAAACGGGTAAAACTAAAAACCAACTTTTGTTTGGGCCCTCCTCTTTGGCGGGGCCATAAGCCAGCGAATCCAAAGGGGCCATTGGATCAAGCCAGCAAGCACCCAGGATCCACTGAATAGGATGTATACAAAAAAAAAACACTATAGATATTGGGGTTGTAGTATTGATAAAGTCACTTGGATGATTGTCTTATCAAAATTAAACCTTAACCTTAACCTTAACCTTAGGCATAACCTTAACCTTAACCTTAACCTTAACCTTAACCTTAGGCATAACCTTAACCTTAGGCATAACCTTAACCTTGAAGTATGGAAAGGAAACATCAAAGTGAATTCAATTTGTTGTGTTGTTTTACTATTTGAGAATTTTTTTGATGTGGTTCTTAATCATTGGATTAGATAGATAAATTAAAATCATGCAAATAAATTATGATTTTGAAAAATGTTTGCTTTATATATTATCATTAAATTTGATATTCTAAAACAAAGTGTTGTTAGTTATGTATAAGCTAAATCATCTTACTTGAAATTTATATTTGCAATCACATTTACTATAAGTACAAAAATAGTCATCTTAAAATCTATAATATTCATTATAATTAAAAATGTTAAATTCTAAACCATTCTACTTGTTACAATTTAATATAGTAAAAAAAGAAGACTTGAAACATGAAATCATCCAAATAAAATCCCTAAAAACATGAAATCATCCAAATTAAATCAATTAACAGCACAAGTTGATTATTGTGCATTCCAAAAAAAATAATTATTTCACTTAACAGTAATAAGTACCTCTTTTGGACTCTTTTTCATTCCTCATACATATTAAGTAAATATTATTCATGACTATAGATAACATTAGTTTGATCCCAAACGTTGATTCAAAAATGGATGTGATAATTCAAGAAGTGCTTTTTAAAAAAAATCTTTAAACATGGGTAAAGAAGAAAATTATTATGTATTTAGAATTATATATTTTGCATTTGGTATATTTTGTATTTTATACAACAATGACAATTTTTGTTTGATTTTAGGTGGTAAAATAAAAATCTTATTTCATTTTGACACTTACTACTTACCTCATTTTTTTCAAAAAATTAATAAAATTTATTTATACTTCCTTTACAAATTTCACATAACTCAATTTTTTTAACTCATTTTAACCTCTCATAAATTATGTGAGATAATTATAAATGTTATTTCTGAGTGTTGTTACATTTTTTGTTTGCTAGAAATTTAGCAAGGAAGGAATCATGCAAATTTGGAGATAATGGTTGTGGAAGTATTTTAATTTTCCTATATTATTTTCTGGTGACTAGAAAAATGGTCACATGGTACTATGTCTTCCTCATTGCATATTTGTGGAAGTGGAATGGTATCATTGCAATAATGAATTATTCCTCTATTGCATTCATCCTCTCAACTGACAAGTTGTTGCTTTGCTTTAGAATGCATAGAACAATCCACGTGATTTGTTCTCATTATCCTATTTATACTTAGATCCAACACACTAAACTACGATAATATCCAATTTCCTTAGGGATGGACTTTAGCTCAAATGCATCTAAAAAAGCGTAAGATTGTAGACTGACGACCACTAAGATAAAATATCATTCAAAGGTGGGTCATAAGAAGAGTATGGAAAGTGTTTTTCCTTGTTTTTGCTATGAATTTTTCTTTGCCTGCTTAGTCTTATCGGTTGGAATGGGGACTAGAACCCAAGTGGCTAAATTCCATGTTGTTTATGGGATTCTAGGTTGAGTACTTGCATTGCCAATGCAAATCCTTCTACTAAGAGGGCTACAAGTGGGCATTTCCAAGGGAGAGAAGAAAGCTTTGAAAATCATTCACAAGTGAGAGTACCCTATCTACATTGATATGTCAACTAAACCATAATGATGTCTAGAAGCATTGACAAGCTTTGAAAAGCCATGGAAAATAAGTTCTATAAGGCTATAAATGGTAGTTGGGTTGAAGAAGATGGTAGTGCAACAGTGCTTGGTAAGTGGATTCCCGCTTCGCCCTTTTAGAATACAAAATTAATCTCAACCTAGTAAGTACAATCTTATTTAAGTGTTAAACTATGGGTTAATCTTTTCGATGGAAATGAAGGATTCATTTCACTAATTTCAAGGTTTATATGTATGTTAACCTAAATTTATGCAATTGTTTTAGAAGATTGAGGTATGAGTCTATTGTCTTTGATTTTCGCATAATTTAAGGGAATTATTCTCGCACTATACATTTTAATCTTCCAAGAATTCAAAAGCTTTTCCATCTAATTTGAAATTTAATGCTCAAACAACTATTAATTTTTCAATCTAGCTTAAAAAAAATTATTGAAATAAACAAAATCAAAGAGAGAGGGAAAGTACATTGAGATGGTGTTGGCATTGGAAGTCACCTCTGGATTGTAGCAGAGGTAAGCCCAAGGCCCATCAGTTTATATGTCACAATAAATAGTTTAAAGGGTGGTCTAATGGATGCAGTCTCAAGATTATATCGTTTTAACTCACAAAACTGGGTTGGGGAAGCACAGATAAGTGAGGTCTTGATCTAACTTAAGCCAATAAGTTTGTATAGTGATAAGTAGGCAGAAGAAACATGAAGAAAACGTGAAAGTATGTTATGGACATCTAGTCTTCTAGCAGCCTGTGGAGGAAAAGTCTCAGATACAAGATCTTCTTGGATCTGAAAACTTCGAGAGACTGAAAATGTTGCAACAGCAGGTATAGTCAAACCTACACTATATAACAATCACAACACCCGACTGGATCATCCATGCCCGAGCTTTTAGAGTCAGAAGCAAAGAAATGAAAGGAGAAGCTGGCTTCCATTAAACAAGAAGTCTCAAATAATAGTCATAACTAGAGAACCAAAAGCCTCGTTAAAACATTACAATCGAGAGTGTAGCTCTACCATTGACACTAACAAAATATGAGATTGGCTCCTAAATACTCAAAGCAAGAACCACGGCAGCAAGTTTGAGTCATTGCATTGAATGCATTACATATGCATGTTTCCTAGTAGACTCTGCATGCAGTCTCTGGCTAGTCGTGAAGTTCAGTCAGATGTAATCGCGTTCTAGAATGGGCCTGCAAGTGAGTTGACTAACTTACAGTCCCTTTCCAGACTTTCCATTAATGGTGAAAACAATGTCCAACCACCACCAACTACTTTAATAACTACTTCCTTGGGATGAGGGAGGCTCAAGTCAACTCTGCATTTGTAGGATGTGGCGGCCTTCCCTTAGTTGTCTATTGCTTCGTTGAACTGCTACAAGGGGACCCAGATGGTGGACGCAGATGAGGATCTGGCAAGGACTATGGCGCCATAGACGTGGAGGTGAGATGAGAGGCACCCACGTATACAGATGTGGCAGATAGAAGGTGACTGAGAAAGTATGGGTGGCGGAAAACGTGGGTGTTGCGCTGGGACAGGACAACGATGAAGTGGCACGAGGTGATGATGTGGGGGGCAAAGGAAAGGTCGTGGTAGTAGACGGGATGGGGACTATCTGCCCAGGAGGAGGTGAGTGGAAGAACACCTGGCAGGAGATGATAGGCAGGAGTGATAAGGGGAGATGGTCTGACGGTGAGTGGAGGACAGGTGTACCATAATGCGACAAGGAGGGAAAGTGGGCGATGTGATGGGAAGAGGTGGGTGACGAAGTGGGAGACAAATGTCAGCGGGAGGTGGGAGAAGTAAGATGTGGTGGTAAGCAGTCTACTCGGAGGGGGTAGGCAGCGGTAAGAGGTTTTAGGCAGAGGGTGGTCCGAGTTAAGGAGAGAGAGACACGTTAGTGGAAGACTCGCAATTTAAAACCACCAACTCAGACCCCCCCCCC
>SNQJ01S0017472.1:252970-264054 GCA_010110895.2 Picea sitchensis
CTCTGAGAGGTTGAATCTCGTGATTCAAGCTCAGAAAGGATAGCTAGTCTAGTTATCGAAAGAGAATACCCCATCATTTGGTAGACGAACGATCAGAATCCTTTCAGAAATACCCCAGATCGGTCAAGACCAACGGATCTAGAGGAGGAGCACAAGCGTTAACACCTCGACCCCTTCATCCTTCGCAAGTAGCGATGGGATCCAGGACCATAGATCCAAGGATCTGTTAGATCTCTATTGACCGTCGATCTTAACCCTTACATAGGCAGGAGAGTGGACTCGACGAAGTCCTGAAAGTCCCAAAGTATTCAGAACTGTCCATCGACACATGACATGTGGCAGTTGGGTAGCATTTCACTGACTCGCAACTTGGAGTGGTCAAGGGTAAGACTGCATGAACTCACGATTCGTGAAATCGCGACGTGATAGTGGTCGTTGATCCATGAGTGATCTGGACCACCGGTTTAGTGTGAATAAATTTCGGCATTTCGGCATTCGGGAAACCAAAGGGCAAGACCCCTCGTCTTCGCAAGTCGCAAAATCCCAGTATACGAAACCTCGATGCACTTTGTGGATGAGTCGGTTTAGTGTGAATAAGTTTCAGCGTTTCGGCATCCGGGAAACCAGAGGAAAAGACCCCTCATCTTCGCAAGTCACGAAATCCTGGTATATGAAACCCCGACGCACTCTATGGATGAGTCGGTTTAGTGTGAATAAGTTTCGGCGTTTCGGCATCCGGGAAACTAGAAGGCAAGACCCCTCGTCTTCACAAGTTGTGAAATCCCGGTATACGAAACCTCGACGCGCTCTGTGGATGAGCCCTAGGTCACAGGACAGGGTCATGTGGTAGAAGGAGGAGGTAGGCCCTAGCAGTTAATCAAGGGTCTAAACTCGAGAATCGACATTTCGGGTCCCGAAAGAATCTGGACCATCCATTTGTAGAGGACGTGTGGCAAAGATCTAAAGTCGTCGAGGTTCTGGAGATCGGGGAAATAGGAGTGAAGACCCCGCCAGAATTCTGAAAGGTAGAATGTCGGCATTTAATCCAGGTCGTTGATCAAGTCGATGATTTGGACCTTAGATCTGGATGATACCGGGCTTTCGGGTTTTGGGGATTGAAGGAACAAGGGTTCCTTGCAACAGGAATCTCGAAAATCGAGTTCCGGTGGTGCCATTTGGTGTTAGCGTGTGTTCACTGAGGTGGTCGCATGGAGTAGGAAAAAGGGGAGCCAAGGAGCTCATTAACCCCATTTCGGGTTTCGGCATTTCAAGGGACAGGGAGCTGGGGAGAGCTCGCACACAGAAATCCCGAAACGCAAAAGTTGGAAGCGCCTTTTTGGTAAGGCATGTGGTCATAGCCAACGATCACATGGAGGAGGATAAGGGAAGGGATGGTCTGCGCTAGGCCCCATAGAAATTCGGGGATTCTGTCCCTCGAAGAAAAGATGAAAAATCTAGGTTGTCATAGTGGGTGTGTGACAACCAAGCCAAAAAAATCTAAGTTGTGGACATCCTTTTATAGGTCTATGTGRGGAGCCATGCCCCAAGAATTGCAAGAGTTGCAATCCCCAATATTTGGATGTCATTTCACAAAATGATTTTACACAAGTGTGATCCATATGGTACTTTGTGTAGCTCCTTGATTGTCGACATGTATTTGAAGTAAGTGGGATTGATACTTGGATGGACGTGGACGATGTAGTTGTTGAGCCTGGTGTCGTTGTTTTCAAACTAAATCAATGGTAAGCCTGGTATAAATAATGAAAATTTGGTGTGTCATGCAATCTATTGATTGTGTTTTTCTTTCTACTCCCAATTTATATGCCAAGTGTTTGCGGGGCCATACTATCGTGGAACATCCCAAGGAAACATGAAAGGCCTTTGTTGTTCATGGTTCAAAATTTTTGAGTCTAATTCTGGTAATCCAAACCCCAAATCATGCATCAAATTCACTCCCAAAACATCATAGAAACCTTGCTTTGCTCTTGAATCAATAGCCTTCATTGTCGCATGAAAAGCCCTGTAATTGTAATCTTGTACAACCTGAGAAAACTCACGGCTTGTTGGGTATGTGTTATATTCTTTGCAAGTGGGGGGGTGTTGGATTTTGATGACCCCCTCCACTAGTAGTGGTGTACACCTATGTCATTCACACTCAAGGGAGGCCAATCCCTAAGCTGGCAAGGTTTGGGGCAACGACCTAAAAACATTTTGGTGGTTTTTTTTCTAATTTAATCATAGATTGAGGGATTAGGGTTGTAATCTAATCTGGGTTAACAAATTAGGGTTTTGGAAGCTACAAATACCTAAAATATTGTATATATTGTATTGTGAATGGGGAAAATTAATACAATGAAGAGTTGAAACATAGTTACCAACTTAATGAGAACCATGACCTCAAAACGAGAACTCTAGCCCAAAAAAACCATATTTTTCCAAAAAAAACATGAAAATCAACCCCCAAATCAGAAAGTGGTGCTACCAATAGCACCATTTTTTCAAACGGGTCAAAATTACAACATTTTTCAAACATAGCCTTCAAAACTCATACAATAGCGTAGAAAAACCTTCAAATTGAACTTAAATAAAAAAAAATGATGTTATAGAATATTTTTTTTTTCAAAACATTAAATTTATAGATATTTTGAAATCGTATTTTTAGCAGTCGGTACCATTAAAACCAAAACCTCAAAATCAACCATCAAATTGAAATGAACTGCTACTGGTAGCACCCATTTTAAATTTGGGGTATTAAAGTGACATTTTTTTTAAAGTGGTAATCGAAATCATCGTTATTGCAAAAAAAATCATCAAATCAACCCTTAAATGCTTACTTTTTAAATCTTAGTTTATCACTCCAAACACAACATAATATATAATGCCATGAAAACAATACATTTAAAAATATATATTCAAAATCCAAATTTGAAAAAAAAAAAAAAAAAATTTAAAAAATGATGAATAAAAACAAAAACTAGAAAATAATAAAAAATATTCAAAAATTTCCAACAAAATAATCATTTTTAAAAAATATATATTTACTTTTAAAAAAGAAATAGTAAAAAATCCATTAGAAAGTAAAAATAAAATACAAAAAAAATGAAAAAAAAACACTAAAATCATGTCAAAATTCAAAAAAATATTAAAATAAAAAATCCAAAATAAAAAATATCAGCAAAACATTAAAACTCAGAAAAATTCATTGCAGATTTTAAAAAAAAAAATCTAGATAACTATATTATATAATTATTATTATTATTATTATTATTGAATAAACACTCATAAATGGCAAGAATGGACAACGCCAAGTTGTGTAGAGTATTTTGTTTAATTTTATATTCTCTTTTATATTAAATGTTTTGTGAAAACATAATCTTATAAGTAAAGAGTATGCGAATTATACGTGTAGGTTAAAAGTATCCTAATTTTATCATATATTTAAACATTAAAAGTAAAAATGTTTTTAAAATATTTTTCAATTATATTATAGAATTTTTAAACCATATCATATGTGATATAATCGTGCATCAAACAAATTTAATTTTGGTTTTAAACTGTTTTCTAAATATTATTTGATAATATTAATCAAAAAACTATTAAATTTAAAAAAATATGTTAGTTATTTTTTATTTTCAAAAATTTAACATATGTAATGTAATATGTGTTGGCATACACAACCAAATATATTGTAGATTTGTATATTGTTGTAACTCTAAGTGAAATTTAATATATTAATAACATTACTTTAAATTAAATTTACATAATTTAAAAAAAAAAAATCAAATTTAATAAAGTAAAAATCAAAATAATTAAAAAAATAATAATTATTCAAAAAATTGATTTTAAACTAATTACTCTTTACCAAATATAATATTCAAAAATTTTAAAAAAACATGAATAAAAATGAAATATTAATTAACAAATAATAACACTACAGAGAATGAGAACATATCAACTATTATTATATATTAATTGAATAACTATATTCATGGGTATCAGCCGGCAGGATGACCGAGGTCGGGTATCGCCCCAGCCCCTCGCGCGGGCAAGGGCCAGGTCCCATGGCTGCCGGGGGCTGGGGCGATGCCCAGCATCGGCCCCCATATTATGTAGTCCCCAAGCCTGCGTTATTATGTAGTCTCCAAGCCTGCGTAACCTAGCTTTTGTTCGTTGCGGTTGAATCTAGCCCAACTTTTTAAGCATTCACCATATTGTTTATTATTTCGAGTAATATATAAAACATATGCTACCCACTGGCCACCCGATTGTAGAAAAGTGAGAGTGTAGGCATATATATATAATTATAGTTATATATAATATAATATAACTATATATTATGTTTTCTAGTTTTTGTTTTAAATTTTAATTAATTTTTATTTTTTTAATAAAAAAAAAATTAATTTTATGTTTTATTAAGTTTTTTATTTTATTTTATTTTTTTAATTTTGTATTAAATTTTTTAATTTTAGGTGTTTTAATTTGTATTTTTTTATATATTTTTAATTTATTTGTGTGTTTTTTTTAATTTTTCTAAAGTTTTTGGATTATAATTTTTTTTTATCTTTTTCTTAATTTCTCATTTAAACTTAATTTATATATATATATATTTATTTTTTTTAATTATTCATTTTACTTTTTTAAGATTTTTTTTTATTTGATAATTATATAAAAAAAAAATTTAATTTTTTTTTTCTTTTTAAATTTCAATTTTTTTATTTTTCTTATTTTTTTAGTTTTAATTTATCAAAAACAAATTTCATTATTTTTTTTTTTGCTAAATGTTTAAAAATAGTGTTATTTAACTACAATAAATTTCTATCTATTAAAGTAAACATTAAAAATGTGTTAAAAATTATATTTTCTACTATATTTTAAATAAAAAATCTGAAATCATAAATTAATTAAGGAGACAAAAATCGTATTTTCAAAAATGTAAATGGTAAAAAATATTTTAAGATTGAAAGAAGCATGGAAAAATAACTAAAATCATTGTTGATAACAAAATTTAAAAAGAAGTCCCCGAGGTGTGGGGCCGGTCCCGGTGATGGAGTGTGTTTTAAAGCCACTCAGGTGATGTTAAGTCATAGGAAGCTTTGTGGGGACAAAAAATCAACCATGTTAAAGGGTTGGTGTGGCACCGGCGGTCGCGATCCGGAGTGATTTTGGCTGACTTAGATGCCCACGAGTGTAGGTTTCTCAAACCACGAGGTTAATTAGAGACACGCACAAATTAACAAACAAAAAAAAAAATTAAAAGAAATAAAAAAAAATTGAAAATAAATGAAAAAACAAGCATTTAAAAAAAGTGGAAACATTATGTCGAGAAAATTTAAAATATTAAAAAGCCACATAAAAGTGGAAATTAATTTGTGCTCATTTTTAAAAACTTGAGGTAAAACTTGACCCACAGGAGCTCTATAGAGTTCGTTAAGTTAGTAAACACTATGTTTTGAGAGGTGTGACACCAAGAAAGGTTGATTTTCTCTCGGTTAAAACTTTCCAATGTAAATCTATATGTATTATGTATGAACCATTGATTAATTTTTGTTTTTTAAAAATCCAATACATTGTTTTATTTCACAAATTTAAAACTTACATGGTTATTCAAAGAGTTCAGTCAATATTTATGAGCCTCCCTGCTTTGGATGAACCGAGAATCATATGCCCCTAGACATAAAGGTGAATAAATATCATTAAGAGAAGATATATTAGGTCATATGCCCCTAGACATAAAGGTGAATAAATATCATTAAGAGAAGATATATTAGGTAGTTCAATAAGAGAAACATCAAGCTTGGCCTAACCAACTTCGTCCACTAATTCAAACCTTTCTTTGGGAAAACAAAGTTATTATGTTTGGAAATCTCTTAGCGGTTAATGATTAACTTCTTGTGCCTAATTTTGTACTAGCAAAGGAAGCCAAGACCTCCGATAGCTTGGGCCATTCCAATAATCTCAAACTATCTGTAAATTTCTCAGAATATGAACTAGGGACTCCGAGCATTTTTTAGAACCTGCAACGAATTTGCAAGCTCCGACATGTGTTTGTCATGCAATATTTGAGCAGGTGAGCCTTTGACATCAATTAGGAAATCTATCGACATATTTTTTAACCCTCAAGGATTTTGTTTGACATGTGGAGATATTTTATAAATCTTTGAGTGTGTGTTCTTCAACCAACGTCTGTAGATCTTTTTGTATATGTTTCATGTGTCTTGGTGTACGTAACGCTAAAATATATACATCATAGATCTGTGGTTGATTGAAAAAGACAAAAAAACAAAGGAAGAGGACAAGTTAAGGAATGTTCCATGTTTTCATTAATATTTAAAAGAACGACACAACCATTCATGATATGCATGTAAGCCCTGTGGTCATAAGAAAATATCCAAGAGGTTGGTATTTTTTTAGTCACTTATAATTATTATCACCTTGTTATTATTTTAAATCTGGAGGGAATAAAACAAGTCACAAAACCTACTAGTCACAATGAGAACATTGTTGAATGTTAGGCTTTGTTGGTGATCCCATTACAGATTACAAACATACATGTATGCCTCATTGAATGGGCAGGTTTGTTAGTGATCCATACATGTAACCCTCGTTGATTGGTAGGTTTGTCAATGATCTCATCACATACATGGAAGCATAATTGAAGCATTGGATTGATCATCTTGCCACATTGGAGGGTGATAACACTTGGACACTCTTCAACCAACAAAACCCAAAGCATTCACACTATGAGCCTTTTCTTTTGTCTTTAATCCAGAAAACCAAATTCACACTATGAGCCTTTTCTTTTGTTTTTAACCCAAAAAACCAAACTCACACTATGAGCCTTTTCTTTTGTCTTTAACCCAGAAAACCAAATTCACACTATGAACCTTTTCTTTTGTTTTTAACCCAAAAAACCAAACTCACACTATGAGCCTTTTCTTTTGTCTTTAACCCAAAAAAACAAAGTATTGGCACCACGACCCTTTTCTTTTGTCTTTTTAAAGTAGAGGTGTACATTTATGAAAGAGCACCTCATAGGGTCACTATATATTCATTGTGTCCCACATGTACATGTAGACACATGTGCAATGACCTTTGACACTTAGATCGCAGTGCACCATGCATTTTTACATGTATCATCAACAATATGACAAAGTGATAGTCATCCTTCATAAATAAAACAAAAAAAAAGAAAATAATGACTAGATTAGTTGGCATTTGTTTGGTTCCAACCTTGTTGGAGAGACGTATCCAACTTTGGATGTCTCTCCAACTAACTTGTAAATTATAATGTTTGGGAATGCACACTTTCATTTATTGTTTTGGTTAATTTGGTTAATTGTATATATTTATAATTGGAATATTTTAAATTTGTTTACAATTTTGTGAAATATAAATGTTTTTTTTTTCAAGTCACGTGCATTTTACATTGTTTGAGAATTTATATTAAAGTGTTTGAGGTACTTTACATGATTTTATTTACATATAATGATTTTATTATATGTTGAGGTCTTGAAATTGTATCAATAAAAACTAGGTAAATAACTTCAAGTATTGTAAACTTTTTCCTATTTCAATTTTTTTTTTATATTGATAAAAAAAATTACATACGTTTACATTACTTATCACCTATCACGATCTAATTTCACACTCTATTCATCTCAAATATTGACAAAAACAACCTATGATGCCACTTTGTATACCTTTGAATTATCCATCACAATTTCATTTTCGTAACCTATTCACCTCAATCAAACATTGTTGAAAAAACATAATAAGCCCAAGTACAAATCTAGAAATATTAGTTAGAAAAAAATTAATGTTGCAACTATTGGACTACGATTGTTGTTAGACCAAAATCTGCAGGCGTTAGTCTCTGCCACAATCGTCGGAGTTAGGATCTACAAGAGAGGGTTAACCCATGTCACAAAACTCACGAGAAGCACTGAACCCAATGTCTAACAATCTCCCTCCCAATGTGTGTCGGACGAGTTTCGAACTTTAGACCTGTCACTCGAATACCATTTGTTGGACTACGATTGCCATTATACCAAAAGCCACAGGCGTTAGTCACCGCCACAATCGTCAAAGTTAGGATCCATGAGAGGGGGTTAACCCATGTCATGAAACTCACGGGAACTGTTGAACCCAATGTCCAACATCAATCTCAAGTGTATGATATAAAGCTATTTAAGACTTTCAAACAAATGTGTGATAGATACACATATTCTTTTACCATAAGTAAATTTTTAATATTATTATATTAAAAAATAACTATACAAACTTGTTATATTTAGGATTTTCAATGTAAAATTTGTTATTTTTAGGAATTTCGATGTGGACTTGATTTTGAGATGAAAGATGTTTTCTATGCAACATTACAAATTCATATTCATAAAAATGTCACAAACACACATTCATGTTATTTTGTTTTTTTCAAATGATTTCATTAATGATTTTTTCTTATAAATTTGTAGAATCAATTATTGGTTAAGTATTTCTAGAATCAATTATTCATAAGTGTGGTGATTAGGGGAATCTTATCATAGATTGTATTAAACTTCATCTACATGAAATGATGTTTTGTGGAGGCAATATTTACTAGAGATAAGCATATCACAAGTGAGAGTTGAACATGGATGGATGATAACAACTTCTCATCTTAACCACATAAAATATATCTAATTAACACAAGCATGGATATTCATTTTTTTCCTTTTAATAATATGAACAAATATCACAATGTTTACAAAAACTATTTATACAATGGATAAAAAAGTTATTGCACTAAGAGAAGAGAGGGGCTATATAACCTAGGTGAGAGAATACATGTCTTTGTGTGGTGTGTGGAATGTGTCTTTGTATGTGTGGTAATAAGTAAAAAAATCTATCTTAACAACAATTAATATAAACTATCATAGATCCATCTTAAGAGTTATTATTTATGTTTACATAAACAATTATAATTGGATCACTAAAAAAAGAAACACCTCAACTATATATAGAGGGTGGAAGAAAGAATCCAAAGGGTGTTGGAGATGCATCTTATAGTTTGAGCAATTCATCAAGGTTACCACCAGAGTATGTTGTGAGCCCAGTGTCTTATTTTGGGCTTCTTCTTCCTCCCTAGATTTATTTTTCACATCTACCATTGTTTGGAGGGTTTCATGGTAGGTAAGGTGTGATTGGTTCCATTGGTGATCCCCTAGGGAATTGAGATCTTATATACTCTTTGCAAGATTCTATCACCATTATTTGTCTTTTCTTTTCAATCTCATAACTTTGACGTTGTGAGTTTTCCTCATGGATCAATCATTTTTCCATGAGATTAAATGAAGATTGGGTATTTGTCTCCTTAATTAAACACCATAAAATAACATTTGAATTTTTTTTTTATCCGTTCATGAAAGTTAGCACCTGAATCTTTTTTTNGGAAGGTGAGGCAGCCTAACCCAGACAGGGGCTGCGGTGATCTCGGCTTCGGGGTTGAAGTCCAGGGTCCAGGGGGCTAAGAACAATCCTCTTGACCCCATAAAATAGGGTCCAGATCTGAACACTAGATCACGGTCCTCTTTGCTCGCGAATCTGAAGACAAAAAACCCCCTGCCTACAGCTAACAGAGCGACGCCTCCCTGTATCAGCGGCTCCCAACGATCAATCGTCCAAGCCTCCACCGTTTTGGGGCTAGGCCATAACCCCGTAAACTTTCCGATGAGGGCCTTGTCTACTAGATGGAGGGCATGCTTGCAAGGCTCCTCTGGAGATAGTTCCAGAGAAGGGATCTCCTCCATCTTCTTGATAAACTTAGACGGGAGAGACGGCTTGGATTTGGGTCCTGCCAAGCGGACCAACACTTTGAATGCTTCCAATCGGGCTTTTCCTTTCTCGCCATGCAGATCTGGGGCCATTGTAGCAGGCCTTCGATCTCCAGCAAGTCCAGTCGCGGCGGCAAGCACGCATGCAAATCTTGGAGGGCCGAATCGCGTCTCTGTACCCCGAGTCCACGTGCTAAAACCCCGATCCGATGTTACTCAGACCACGCAGGAGGCACAAGGCGCCGGAAAGAGGGTCGCGACCTTCAGATCACCGCCCTTGAGCCAGATCTGTTGCTGGCCGCGAGAGCATCCAAAAAACAAAGATCTGGAGCGCCGGTCAAGCTAAGCCTGGCCGCCGAGGGCCGAGGCTGCCTGTGCGCGCGGCTAGGGTTCTCATGGAGCCGTCTTCTTGTCCAAAAGTTAAAATTAGTATTAGTTTTAATAATATACTAATAACACTATTTAAGTTAAATGAATAAAATTATATTCTTTTAATTATTTTTACACTATTATAAATTTATTAATAATTATATATATTATTATTATTATTTCATATCTTCTTTGCCAACTTGAAATTTATTATTACAATACATTTGAATTGTTTGATTCTTTTTAGTGACATTTTTTTTAAAATTTTAAATTTATTAGTATAAGATGAAACTTGTATGCCCATTGAAAGTAGTAATTTTTTTCCATCATATTTACATATTTACATGTGATTTGAAATTGACATATTATTATTACAAGACATTTGAATTGTTTGATTCCTTTAGTGACATTTTTTTTAAAATTTAAAATTTATTAGGATAAGATGAAACTTTTATGTCCATTGAAAGTAGTATTGAAATTGACATATTTACATGTGATTTGAAATTGACAAAATTTATGAAAAATGACATTTTCGTATTTACATGTGATTTGAAATTGACAAAATTTATGAAAAATGACATTTTCGAACTCAGTTTGAGTAAACCATTTCTTAAAATGACAACTTTAAAATCTATTTTCGAATGGGGACCATTTATGAAATATGACAACGTTCGAACTCCAATTTCAGAATGGCAACACTTATGAAAATGACAATGTTGACTTGTAGAATCAAATTAGGTCGATATAATTGGAATCAGAATCTATCTTACACGCTAGAGTTTCAAACCATTGAAATATCTTATTATAATGAATTTCAAATTCAATGAAGGCGTATGAATTGTTTCGCTGTTTCGTTTTGGCATGGTTTCAGCGTTCAGCATCAATCTTTAATGAGCCGACAGC
>SNQJ01S0017473.1:0-14986 GCA_010110895.2 Picea sitchensis
TAGAATGTAACCTGGCTAACCCTCAACTCATGAAACAAAATTTAATCCCCTGAAGACGTAGTAGAAACATTTTCCCTCTCCATGCATAAAGTGTTCCCCTATAGGGCCAAAACCATTCTCAAGTTTCAATATTGGCTATATTCATTGGCAAATGAAAAATGCCCATATTATTTCTTCATAGAGTGGAGATAAAACATAATTTTGATGACCTAAATTTTATAAAACATGGATAAACTAAGTATGTGGATTGTCCTATTATTTCTTATTTTACTTAAGTAAGGCTGCATATGAAACCCATAAGACTCAACTAACCTTTGATATATGGCATATAGGATTAAGCTTATGTGTCATGTGTCACTGTGTCGGGCACACTAATACATGTCACACGCTAGGTCAACATATCTGGCACACTGACATGTGTGAAATGCTAGGTCAACACATCTGACACATGTTGGACATGCTGATCTAGCATGTCACAATGTGCCTAACATGCTGGGTGCAAAAAGCAAGCCCACAGGAGGGGTAAATCTTATAAAAAACCTATTTCTCCTTGATTTTGTCACTCTCACCTTCAGAAAGTTGCACTAATGATCTGCGGGTTAAGGAAGAAAACAAGATTCGAAGGGATTCTAGGATATTTGAAGGGATCTTAAGTTTGTCATTTTTCCAACAACAACATTCTTCTGCATTCATATCATAGAAATCATAGCTCGATCATCAAGGCATACTGTTAAAGGTCAAAGGAAAGGGGGAAATGTCAATTTTGGTGTTGCTCCCCCACCTCCAAATTCGTTTGTTACTGTTACTCCTCCGTCCACCACAAGTGGAGCTACCATCACTGCAAATAACCCTGTTGTAGCAAGAAAGTAAGATAAAGAAAACAAATACCCGTTGTGGAAATATGTAACAAGAAACCATGAGCCCACAACAAAGCTTATTGGGGGAGGAAATGTTGTTTGGAAATGTAATTCTGCCGTGACAAATTCAAGAGCACCTACTACCACGTTAAGGGCCATTTGTTCACCCTCAAGGACAGATAAATTGGAGCATGTGAAGTGGTGTCTTCAAGCCAACAAAAAATATGACAAGAGAGAATTCTATTGACTTGGAGAAGGTGACAACCCTGGGGTGGCATTTCAGCCAGCAAGGAAGAAGGAAAGCTCCTAAAGGCGGTCCAATGGACAAATATTTCATCAAGGGTTGTGAGAGGAGGTTAATATTACCATTGTATTCTTTTCTATCTCAACTTCATTTCATTTAATGTTGCATGGTCTCCTTTGTTAAGATGTTCTAAGCTCTAGTTGAATGGGCTCCAATTATGTAAGTGCCTCCTAGTTCAAAGAAGATTAGAACCACGTTGTTGGATAAGGCAAAGGAAGAGGTGGAGAAACTCCTGGAACCTATTAAATCATCAAGTCTTAGTATTATTGCTGATGTATGGAAGGATGTAGCACGCCATCCACTTATCAATTTCATGGTGTCATCATGGAATGGACCAGTCTCCTTGAAAGCAATGGATGCTTTTGCAAAATACAAGGATGTGCATTATATGGCTGAATTGTTCATTAAAGTCATTAAGGAGGTAGGTGTTTATTCCTGTGTAAAAATTGTCACAAAGAATGTTGTTTGCAAGGCTACCAACATAAATATCCACAAATATTGTATACACTTTCCATTGTTCAATGATCAATCTTTGGATTTAACACTTAATCTATTGCTTCAGATTTTACATAGATGTAGGAGTTAATTTATGATGCTTAACATATCCTCAATTTTATACAAAACAGTAACAATGCCCTCACAATCTATAAATAATACATCTATCATTGTTGAAGATTGTAGATACTAAGTCTGCCTCCTCATTCGTCATGCTTAAGAGATTAAGGGAGGTCAAGACTGCTCTTGAAAAGTTGGATCCTTGGTTATTTTAAAGGTTTGGTCTTTCTGGAGAAAGAAAGATCAAAATTCTTTAAAAAAGGTTAAGAATACAGTGTTTGATGATGGCTGATGGAAGAGGGTAGATCTGAGCATTAGGATCATGAACCCTCTAATTTCTTTGTTGCAGTTTACAGACACAGAATGGCCCATATTGGTAGAGATGTTTATGAGGGGCAGGACTGCACGATGGAGTTCATGAAGACCATTGTTTTAGAGAATGAGTGTCCTCAGTATAGGACATCAACAAAGAACTTGTTCAACGACATACAAAATAATCATGTCATCAGGTGGGAGAAGAATTGTACACCTTTGTATTGCTTGGGTCATGATCCATAAATGTGGGGCTTATAACCCACATGCCTCACAAACACAGATCCTCTGCGGAAATAAATCTGATCTATGTTCTCTGTATGATGCCGAATCTTGTCTTCAGAATTGATTCCAAGGCCTTTGTTCCATATTGGTCTCCTACTTAGGATCAGTTTTCGACTGTGGAAGGTCAGGACCAATGCTAGTATCCAGTATGCCAATGCACTCTCTCTATGTTGGGATGGCTACAACTAGCCTCTGTAGGTGATGTCAAATAACAACAAATCTTTATTGCATGAACTTGGCCTAGTCTCTACCTTAAATAACACATCAGGACTTCTATGCTCACTCATCAAGTGAGTGAAACAACTATGTTAATTGTTTGTGAAATTAGACAACCAAATTGCAATGATCTCTCTCTTTAAATCTCAATGCTTCACCATATGGTTTCTTCATTGGAACACAAATCAATGTATAACCATATATATCAGCCCACCAATCAAAATACTTTCCACAACTGTCTTCACTGGTCTCTTGCCTGGAAAACAAGGCATGGGAGATTAGATATGCTCTTGCTCTGAACTATGGTAGCTAAGTATCAATGTTGTCTACAACAATGCTTTATACAACACTTGATTCCACAATTCTCCAATAAATAATATCATTGATAAGAACATCCCCCTTCAGTTTTTTTTTTCTACAAGGAGAGGGCTGCTTCAACACCATCACAGGGGACAACATACCATGGTCACTTGTTGTCAATCTAACACTCAATAATAACAAGAAGGAGATTGATCAGTGTGTATTCTCCTGGAATAAATTCCAACAATTATAGGAGTAGTCTCATAATACTAAATCACACCAGCATAAATGAAGACAAGCAACGCCCCAACAACAAATGAATTATATTGTCTATCTCATAATTGAAGAGAAGAAACAGTTTCCATGTCGCATTGCCCAGTATTAACAAGTGTATCATGTAATGGATCCAACACATCAATGGTAGTAATATTTCTATCTCCCAATTAACTTAGCATATTAGTGTTGGCTGCAAGCTGTNGAACGTTGTGGAAGGAGTAACTACAATGTGGTTTCACCATTTTTAACAGAACTCCACTCTATATTGTAATTCCAGCCTTCCACAAACTACTGAATGAGTCAATTTGAATTCCGAAGGAGATCTAATCATTGTCAGAGAACAAGATACCCAATTTTGAGTGTGTACGGCCCTAACTGAAAGTCCAACAGCCTATGGAAGGAGTAATATGCTACGTCCAAAAAATTGAGTATAGAAACTTAGATGGAAAGCTGCAACAACTATGTAATTACAGACATCAATCTCACTTGGCTAATTGGATGGATGGCCCATGTCTATTGGCCTAGAAACCCAAATGGGAAAACCAGCCTCGAATGGTTGCTCAATTTTTGTTTTTGACAATTGCAAGGTTACAATGCAGGCCATTCAACAATCTACATAGATAGATTCTTCTTATACATCCTCTCCTCTCAGCCAAAAGACCCTTTGTGCATCAAACAACAACATTCCATTTCCTATTATAATATCTATTTACATCCTCTATAACATTGTCCATATATTCAACCTTCGTGAGACGAACGCACTTACCCATGTTGTTCTAGAGGCTCGCAACCTCTCTGTCGCTTTGGAGGTGGTTGCTAATAATTCCATTTTGTCTCAACAATTTCACATCCTCTTCGGCGTCGATCATCCCGTTCATGAAATCAGTATATCATGTGAAAGCCATCACACCAGGCATGATGGAATCTTTGAATGCCACCAAATTTAGTATGTAAAGGAAAAATGATACATACTAATGTATCATACTTATAATTTTCATATGAATCTCCATTCCCTTCCATAGTGATGATGAATTGGCGCATGCTGGAAGAAAAGTAGAAAATGTGAAGTGATTGGGTTGGAAATCTGTTCTTGACATCCGGTTAAAGAGTGTCAATGCCTCCTCAGGAAGTCCATCCCTTGTGCAAGCAACAATCATGACTTTCCACGAGCATGCATTTCATTCAGGAATTTGGTCAAATACTTTGCGAGCGTCCACCATAGTGTCGCACTTGGCATACACATTGAGAAGTGTGTTGTGTAAAAGTGCCACAAGGATTCTATGTGTTGTTTCTCTTTTCAAAAATCAGCATGACCTTGCCAATATTACAAGCATAATGAAGTCAATGACCAAGTGGAGGACATCGTAGATGTTTATTACTTCATCTGGAATTCTATAAGTGCAATAGAATTTGGCATCAAACAAAGGTAACAACAACATGTTTTTATTATACTTCTCCAACACAACAAGGAGAGTTTCTTTCTGAGTTTGAAAAGTGCTAAGTTAAAAACTAAAACTTCTACAGAAGTACCAACAGATCTTGCATGGATTAACTATATATGCTTAAAAAGTAAAAGTGCTCATGTCTATGGAAAATTATTTGAACAAAAATGGGTAGAGATCCCAACCTTCTCCATCCCGGTCCATTGCATATGTCTAGTCTTCAGATGATTTCCACTCACTACTTCGTTTTCTCTGTTCTCTACTTGAGGATGCAACTTGGCTCAAGGCAGATCATATTGCTTCTACATGTGCAACATCACCTAGGTCCATTTCTCTATCTAACAACGGTGATATAGATCCTAGAAAGAATATTCACTTCAATCAATAACAGGTAGCTATTTGAATCCTTAAGGTTTGTATACATGAAAATAAAAAAGACACCTGCACATTTACCATCGCTGTAATTTGGATGATGGAATGGAGTTTTAGGCTCATTGATTTTCTGCCTTACAGGTTTGTTGGCCTCTATTTCTTCTAAGTTTCTTTCATCCCAGATAACTCGGGCCCTGCTTGCAATCATTAATATCAAATGGGCAGAATAATAGATATGCCAACCAAGATTTGATGGAAATATTCATAAATGCAATTCTAAGATACTAAGCTAAGACTCAAAGGAAAATCATCTCTATTTCCTTCATTTCATACCAATAAGTTTAGAGTGTGAAATTATTATATGGATACCTTCTCATGAAATTCATGATACAAAACAGGTGGTCCAACAACAAGAAACCTTGGTCTGTCAGCTCTTGATAAATTTAAAATTAGTATTCTATTTCTTTTTTATTAAAAATAAAATATATGAATATTTTTTAAAAAGCATCTCCATCTTCAGTGTAAAGGGAAGACCATCCTACTGGACATGATCTTAGGATTCATAACATAAAAATAAAATAAGGCTATCAAGTGTAGAATCAAGAACAGAGGAATCGATTTAACAATAGTATGCCCAAGCTATGGAACGTCCAATTATCATTACAATTATAACAGTGTATGAAACTCTATTGGGATTTCTACTTGTTGGTGCACACTTCAAAACTTCTTCCTCCACAAGACAATTTCATCAACCCCAATTATATAGCTTGCTTATGAATGTTTATAGGACATGTGGAAGGTAACATAATTATTGTGAAAACTCAACCTTTGACCATACAAAAGAAGTTGGAAGTGGAAACCAGATGCACCACTCCCAAAATAGAAAAGGAAAAGTGATGTATATGTTCTTTGGTTAGAATGATTATGCTTGTGAGATGAAAAAGCTCAGGCCTCAAACATAGCTATATTCTTATTAGGCAACCATGCTCTAACAATGGCTTGGGAGGTTAGTTTCATCCATAGTTGCA
This sequence comes from Picea sitchensis, assembly GCA_010110895.2. NCBI lineage: Eukaryota > Viridiplantae > Streptophyta > Pinopsida > Pinales > Pinaceae > Picea > Picea sitchensis. The sequence continues at coordinate 5,948 of SNQJ01S0017473.1, forward strand.
TTGGAATTTGATCAACCTCCCCACTAAACTACCAGTACCAGATCTTCCCTGGATCCGTTTTGGGTATGAATTCGCATATCAAAAACAAATCCAAATGGATCAATTTAAGATTTGTTTTTGGTCTGTAGATCTGTACCAGAACGGTCCAAAATTCACATTTTTACCAGGCAATATATACAGTAACAGTAGGAAAACTAATAATATATACAACAGGAAAACTAATAATAGGAAATTTAATTCCATAGCATTTCCAGCCTTAATGTCCATACCAAATTTGCCACAATTCCAAGGTCATAAGGCTCCCAGCATAACTGAGACATACATAAAAATTGTAGACTGAATAAATCACAATCCTTCTCATAGATTCTTTGGGTTAGCTAGATTAAATAAAAATCACAAATATTCATGTATAATCGATTGCAGAAAATTTCAGAGAAACATTTTGCAAATGGAAAAATGGACTATGAATAATAGATGTAAAACCTGTGACCAGATATACCATTTTGCCTTGTCATGATTTTATTGAGAATATGATATCATTGGGAATAGTGGTTACTACTAATTTAACATAATCAATTAACATTGAAACATGAAATAGCTTGGCAGGCTAGCTCAAGTGTTTAAGTACTGGAAGGCTATCTCAAGTGTTTAAGTACTTTGAGCTTCATGCAAGAGGTCTCAGGGTCTAATCCCCGGGTTGGATGCCTCTATTGCATGCCTCACCAAATGGCCCTACCAAGTTAGACATTATAATCGGTACCGATGGTTTATACTGGTTAGCATCTGCAAAATGCAGGAAAGTGCCTGGGGGTTTCTCCATGGATTTTCCTTGAAAAAAACATTGAAACACGAAATGCAAGATAACCTTATCAAGTGAGGAAAAAACTTCACCATTTTAGTTGCTAGGGTGCCTAGAAGAGAATTTATCATATAAATATAAATGCATATTTATATAGGCAGATTGGACCGTGAACTGGAAAGAAGATTGAATTTATCATATAAATATAAATGCATATTTATATAGGTAGATTGGACCATGATCTGGAAAGAATATTGGCTCATCAGGCCATCGTACCAGTACCAAATTGGTGTACCTGTACTGTGCAACTCAGGTCTAATCCACTTTGTAGTAAAGAGAGTAGAAAATGCTAAAAAACAATCTATGAAATATACAGAATACAGTCTTAAAGGCTTGTCTTATAAAGGCCATTTGTGGTGCACGACCTCTTCCGGTCACCAAGACTGAAACAGTTTCCAGGCTCCGGAACAGATTGAGACAGAGGACACTATTACATTTTCAGTGAAACCATACTTCAATGAATGCACCATTCGAAGATTTGGGTATTTTGGTCAAACAATGAAGTAGTGTTTTCCTGTGGCAATTCCATTCTAGTCATTGGTTTCATTCATATACAGTGCTCATAAAACCCAATGTCTCCCATAAATCTTCTCTTCTTGATGTGGGCGTGGATCACCTTACCCTCTAGTAGGGCATTTCTTTGAATACATCCCTGCAGAAGACAAACATACATAGAGCAGTCTAAATGTTTACTTGTGATACCTAGAACACCTAAAGCCTCGCTGAAGTGGCCCTGTTTACAGAGTGTCGAGATGGTCAAGAGATGTGGGCTCCTTCTTTCTCCTATGGGGTGATCTCCTCTGTTCCATCTTGTTGTCGATTGGAGTCATATGAGTTTTTTTAGTGTGGGTTCTGAAATTTGGGCACAATACTGTTCATGGGTGGGGGTTTGTTTAGTCGGGGTTTTCAAATTTGGGCGGCAAAGGTTTTCAATAGTGGTAAGGTTTTGTTTGCTAATTTATTTTTTTGTTTATAATATATATTAGCACAACCACATAATTGTGGCTGTGGCTATTGTGGTTGTGGATGATAACGCCTAAAGATATATTTCATTTGCAAATAATTCTCTCTTGGCCTATTTCATTTACAAATAAACTTTAATTAATATATTAAAGTTACAAACAAACCTTAATTTTCGTAGAAATTTTAATTAAAATTTACAAATAAACTTTAATTAATATATTAAAGTTACAAACAAATTTTAATTTTAGTAGAAATTTTAATTAAAATTTTAAAATGAAATAGTATGATATATAGTTTCACCTGAAATTTACACTTATTAACATAAACATGTACAATAAATAAACTTTAATTAATATATTAAAGTTACAAACAAATTTTAATTTTAGTAGAAATTTTAATTAAAATTTTAAAATGAAATAGTATGATATATAGTTTCACCTGAAATTTACACTTATTAACATAAACATGTACAATAACTTCTTGAATGCTTGCATTTACATAATTTTTATTAGGGTTTAGAGCTCCAATGTATTATACCATTGTAGGATTGGGTGAGGGTGTTGTAGGATTAAAATTAACGTTGGTCAAAGTGGAATATTAAGTAGATACAATCTGAAACACAAATATCTTGAAACAATATTAATTCACACATGGGCATGGGCTTAAGAAACACTATAATAATATCATTGTTACACAAACTTAATATTAAAAAAAACCATTTATTATGCTCGCATAACAAATAGTTAGAAAAAACAACTGGACAATCACAGTAAAAACATAAATAGTTAGAAAAAACAATCATAGTAATCTGGACAATCACAGTAAAAACATAAATATAAAAAAATTACTGCTTTCAGACCAAATTAGATGATCAATTGCATGGTCTTGCATGGTATCTGAAACCTTTTTCTTTTCATGGTTCAGGCAATCTTGTATGTACTAAATCTTTCCTCGGTCCTTCTCTTTTGTATATATGTATGGTTTACATTCAGTGTCTGCAATTCTATGCCTCAGAATTTTTACTTTTAATAGTCGGATCTGAAGTATCAACAACTCTTGTAATTCCAATCGACCGATCCATTAACGCATTAATCCCGACTGCATTAATCTATTTAACTAGACAAGAACCTCCCCGCTGGGAGACCTAAAGTTTTGACAATTAGAGGGGCCTGACGGAGATACGGGGCCCCAAAGGATTCAAACCACCCATTCTTCATCTTATTATTACTATTATTTTCCATTTCATCTCCCCGAAATATGAATTTCAATTGCAGTGGCCTAGAAGCCGAACTTTCACTGACCATCGTGACCACCATAAGTATGGAAATCAATATTGCCAATCGTGCAGATGCTATTGTCATTTCCATATCGCTCCAACCTAGAGAATTATTCTCTTAACAACTGCAGAATAAGTAATTGATTGCAACAATATTAAAGAGGATATTCAATCAAGTTACATTCGAGTTTCATTCTCACACTTTTGCAGCACAACTGATTGATCTCAACACAATGGGACTGATCACAGACTGCTCCGACCTTAATTCTTCAGAAGATATATAGCCACCAACACATTCTGTTACTGGTTGTGATCGACGAAGATTCATCGGCTGCATTCTGATCAATGAGTATGTTGATCGTGTCAGCCTGGTTTCTGATCGGGTGAGTTCATAATTAAATTTTGATGTTGTTGCGACAACTTTGATGTCTTTGAGAAAAATGTACCAGTGAGGAATTGAAAGAAGTTGGGAAAATTCAGAATAGCAGAGTGGCCTCTCAAAGCGAAAGTTGCGACATCATGTGTGCAAGCTGCAATTTCTAGGCCGAGCCATGCTGGATCCTTCACTGTTGTCTGGGCTACCGCTACCTAATTTTGAAGACCCACCTTTCCCCTTTCGATATCGATCCATAAATTGAACGCAAGCCAGAAAAATATCGATTTGCATTACCTAAAGACTGCTTTAAACTGAAACACCAGAAAAATATCGATCTACATTAACTAAAGACAGATTTAAACTGAAACGCCAGAAAAATGTCAATTCATAAATTGAACGCAGGCAAAACGTGGCCATGGTTCACATCCCAAGCAGGCCAAACATGGCCACGGTTCACATCCCAACAGTTATACATGCAATCCATTTGAGGTAGTGCCTGCTAATTATCAAAACGTGGCAATAAAATGTTGCATAGATATTAATTCTTGTTAATCATCTTAACGTGGCAAGCATATGGCCTTACAGTAATTTCTTAATAAGATTATGTAAATGTGAAAAATTAAACATGTTAATGCATGCATTTATAAATGCATGGAAGTTATCAAAAGTAAATCACATTCATTGAATTGGGAGGACGACTAAGAATATGCCAACATGAGTTTACTTCCTAGAGGTCATAGGTTTATGAAGATATGATTGCAATGACAATGAAGATGACATTGACGATGATGCCGATGAAAATGACAATGATGACGACAATGATGATGATGTTAATGGAGGAATTATTTGACCCAAAGGTACTAGTCCTTATGGAGAAGTAACCAAATGACCCAATTAATTTTTCCAACGTCACCTTTGAGGATTTTCAATACTAGTTTGTATGCAAAGTTAATGGTTTTCTTTCATTAATACTATGAGTCCACAGTCTAATCTACCATTGGTACAAATTATTGGTCTTACTGCCAGCACATGGATTCAATTTACTTCTCTTGAATATCTCCACTGCTTTTCCTCTGTCAGATGGGGCTACGACTCGGCGCCAATCGCCAGTGTTGTAGCTAACATTGATGGCTATGCCAAACCTTTGTAAATAAATCCACCACCACTTAGACAACCAGCAACGAGCTCTATAAAATCTCAATCCATGGATAACGACTCAATTCCACAACTACCAAGTCTGGTTGCTATGCGTTAACTCACAATCAAGCGTGGCTACTCGAATACTCCATCATACACAATATTGCTTCGGGCTAAATGCAATAAATCAAAACAACGACCAGTGGTGCGGGTGGTGCTTTCTAGGTGGTTTTCTCCTTTGCCTCTGTCAGATTGAGTTTTTCTATCTGAACCTGCCCTAAGAAACGAATGAATTATGTATGGGGAATCGAGACTGGTTTTTGTTGACTTTTGCGAGGTACCTCCCTCCCACCAACCTTCCTCCCACTAAGTTTATTGACATTATTGTCATTATTTTTTTTTATTATTATCACTATCAATTAATTAAATTTTTTTCATGTGATGCATCCTTACATTACATAGAATAGAACATTATCATGTCAATCAATCCACCATTATGAGTTGGTTCGATTAGCTGATGCCTAAACACATCATCTAGCCACCTTCCCAATGTTTTTTCGACCATCTAGACACCTTCATTTTTATCCAAAACCCAACACTAGGAGTATGTTTTTCAATGCTCTTCAATGTTGGCAAGAAGGTTATAGTCTAGGACACCAATACAAGTGGGGATACCATTGGATACTTGTGTATAACTATATCCTTCTTAAATCCAACAACACTATAGCCTCACATGTGTCTATCTTTTATGCCATTCACTTTCACAACATGATCATAAGTCCTAACTTTCCTTGGTGATTATGTCATAACCAACATGAAATGACATGACATTCTTCATATGATCAATGCATTAATAGATTTTGAACATTCTTTATATGTCCAATATTTCTTACCTTTACCATACCCGGCTTGGGTATCATTTATATAAATGTATTCAAACATCATAAACATATCAACTTATGATTCCAAAGCATGGATGAAGGAATTGTTATCCAATTTCTTTTCAGTGCTCATACAACATTGGCATGACCAATTTCATACCTATAAGGTTTCCATCAACATATTTGATGTTACCTAATCCACTAGTGACTTATGTTGCCAAAGTACGGAAAACATGTTTCCAATGTACATAAATATGCTAGAAAATAAAGGGGCTTCCCATAAGCTCTCTCTCCTGGTGCCCTCCACGAGATCTCTCTAACCGCGCAACTTGTGAGCTCTCTCCATGTGCCCTCCATGAGATCTCTCTAACCCCGAGCTCGAGCTCTCAACTATCTATTCTTATGAATGGACGTGAGTTCATGAATGGGTGAGCATAAAAGTCTTTTCATGAATGGGCGCAAGTATTTTCATGAATGGGCGTGAGTATTATCATTGCATACCTATTAACATGAAATTGCATCCTCCTTCTACCCATTCAACTATTGAACATTACCATATAGTTTCAATTTCCCACAAAAAATTACCACCAAAGGTGTTGGAACCCAATGGGGGTCATCAAGGGAATTTTTCAAGGGTACCTTTCCATAATCCCACAAGTGAGTTTACCTGTGTTTATAAGTAAAATAAAGGGCCACTAGTTTTGTCAAACACCTATGAAGGGTGATAACCCACAACTTGGATAAACATGGAAACTGTTGCTTAATCTCTTAAGTATGTGGAAGATAATCTCTCATAATTCATACAAATTTGCTCAGGTACTTTATGACAACTTTATCCCTTGGAGGAGTTGTAAGGCCAGCCCGTGTTAGGCTTGGAAGGAAATACCCTGAAAAACAGTTGCTAGAGATGTATGTATAAAGAGCTTCCAAGTGACTATACAGATTCTCCATATGATTTGCTTCTTAATCATATATATTTTGATCAGAGGCCGATTGGAGTTTTCGATGGTGTTGTTGCAAGAGGTGAATGTGGTGTTGGTATAGTATTAAGGATAAATGGGTCTCATTACTACATACTATTTCTAGCTATTGCTCCTAGAAGTAACATTAAAGATGAACTTTTTGGCCTTTGGGGAAGTTTATCCTTTGCCTCTTATCTTCACATCTCTGATATTATGGTGGTCATTTACAAACAATCAATTGTTGAAAGATGTCCACACAATCTATTTTATTTTTGCATTAAAATGTTGGTTTGTGTTGCCATGTTGATGGGACCATGAATTGTTTCCCTCTTTGAGGGTTTTAACAACATAAACATCGGTGCACTAATATTTTTTTTGTGTGAGTGAGGTGGATGCCACTTTGTAACATTGATTATTTGGTATCCTTTTGGTATTTGACTCACACCCGTCATAATATTTACCACAAAGGATCATCAACACCCGTCCTAATATTTGACTCACACCCGTCCTAATATTTGACTCACACCCATCCTAATATTTACTAGTATTTGAGCCTCCTACTGCAAAGGATCATCTTGAGGTTGTTTTTCATCTGGAGCACTACCATCAATGCATGAAACTAAAGAAAGCCAATTTTCAAAGAGAAGACTTTCAAAGGGAAGACAAGGTTTTGTTTTTGTTTTGACTAGTGGTTGAATAGAATAACTTCACACTCACGGGATTATGGATTTTCATGATGGTCCCAAATAGATTCTAACCCTTTACAAACTATAATCATTTACCCTTATAACTCATGACATGAAAATCACACCCTAAAACATTCTAACCACTGACTAACACATGAAAATCCCACCCTACAACATTCTAACCACTAACTCATGACATGAAAATCCTACTGAACCCATCTCATAAACCCTTGACCCACTAACTTCAAGGAAACATACCCACTAATCCATTAACTATGTATCTTACTGATCCGTAGGATCTTTTAATGATTATGGTTGAGTTTTAATTTTTCATGCGTTAATTATCCAATTGAAAAGCTTAATGAAAGAATGAGGAAAAGAGAGGAATTATGATAGCCATATACACATATGCAGATCTGAAATGAAATAATAGACAGCAAACCATAACACGAGAATTGATAACGGAGTTCGACACAATGTTGCCTACGTCTCCGGGCCTTTGTCTCTGTGGGGGAGGCTTCTTTATTTCTGTTCAAAAGCTCAAAAGTACATCGTAGAAGTGCCAATTGGCTACAAGACTGATCTGGTCATGTTCTTCCAGATCTCTAGAACCCAGCAAAGAAAACGACACTCAAAACGGATGTCCGGAGCTCCCAGAAATGGCCCGCAAGCGTCTGCTCCTCAATAGCTTCCCTGCATAAAAATGGCTTTGTCTTGGCTTCCCTTCAGCATAACTCTACTCTAACTGTCCTCTATGGCCTCAAATAGGCCTGGTTTATATAGATCTGAAGTTGGTTATCCATCCCCAACTTCCTCCCAAAATTTGGGCTCCAAAAATGCCCAATATCTCCCAAAAATGACCAAAATCCATTAATATCAGGCTGAAATCAAATAAAAAAATCATAACTATACAACAAAAACCACTTCTGTTAAAAAATATCAGAATTTTCCCCTAGGGCTGGGCGCGTGCTCCCTATTCTCGGTCACATGCTCCTTAATATGGCCAAGCGCCAGCCTAAAGGGCTGAGCACTGGCCCATACCCGACACTAGCTCCTGGTCCTGTGGGATCCCCCCCGAGATCCGAGCGTTGGAGGTTATACTTGGTCCGCGCCACCCTATGGTTTTGTGCAAGCAATGAAATCATGGGCTGGGGCTAAGCCCCAACCCTTTCCACCTTCGATCAAAGTTTTAACCAAATTTAAATATAAATTTCGCCATATGGTAAATATAAATCAGAGCTCAAGGTCTTGGGGTTTCGCTGCTACATCTGAGACACCGTGGAATTTTCGCTATAAATTTTTTTCTACAATGTTTCCGAAGGATCCGCTTGGAGGGTATTTAGAAGACAGATCAAGGTACGTTGGGTTACAAATTCAGCTCCTTAGGCCTTATACTTTTCGATATACAGCTTGTACAATATCGGGTTCTAGAATCATCCTGAAATGAGTCATTGTGGAATTTTCTCTATAAAAACATTTCTGTGATGTTTCAGACCTTGAAATCTGGAGGTCATTTAAAAAAATTATAATTGTAGCTGTGGTAAAAATTTCAGCTTCTGTGTCATCTTAAATTTATAGATACACCCTGTGTAAGATAGGGTATTTGACCAGTCCTATTGACTAGTCTCAAGAAGGTGTTCCGGGTAAAACAATCATAACTTATTCCTAGAGTATCCAAATTGCGTGGGACTGATTGCATTGGATCGTGGACAGTATGTAGTATTTTGGGTATGAGTTTCAGAATTTTATATCAATGATTTTGTGTGGGGCATACTATACAAGTGAGATCTCCTGGAAAGGCCAAAAATCGGCAAGTTGTGGGGAAGTTACCGTAAATTCCACTTGGCACATCCAATTTTGATCAGACCTGTGGCATTACAGAGAAGACATATCAGAGAA
>SNQJ01S0017473.1:20520-70439 GCA_010110895.2 Picea sitchensis
TAAAGAAACACACTAAGAAACACACTTTTACCTAATGACATATTAGACCAAGTAGATCTTAACTAACTCCTAAGTGTCTAAATATCCTAACAAAAACTAGACCATATGGTTCTCCAATCTGGTAAAGACACGTGGCGTTTAAGATCGGTGACCTAATTATCATGTATTAATCAAAGTCAGGAATTTCCTTAAGTTATTCATTCTAAAAAAAACCTTAGCTTGTCGATGCTGAAAAAATATCCAGGGTCTATGATCGACAATAAACCTATCAAGTACTTTATTTGGATTAGCTTCCTTGAAAAATTATCGATGCCGAAAACCCATCAGGGATCGGCGATCGAGAATATCCTTTAGTGTGGTAAGAATGGGTTTTGCAATCCTTTTAGGTTTTCCTCGATTTGGATAAGTGAAGCGGGCATCGGATATCGACGGTATATTTTATTTCTTTTTTAATGTCTATTTCCCTCGTATTTTACCAATGCTGACGGGGAATTGACTATCGGCGATATCCTTATGCAAGACTTGTCGCAAAAAAAAAAACTTCATTTTTTCGATGCCAATGGGGATCGACGCTCGGTGACTGAGGTTTCCTGTGTGGTTATTTTATTTCTTTGAATTCCTTTCGATGTCTAATATGAGTGCGTCGGGTGAAGTGTTTCAACTGTCGATCCTTTATTCAGGTGCTAAGGCCTTTTAAGTAATGGGGTTTCATAAGTTCAAACAAACCTAAATAGGTGACGAGAGTCGTGATAATAAGAAAAGATTAAACCATTTCTCAAAATGAAGTTGAACCAGACTGTGCAAAAGATCAAGTGGTATCCAAGAAGAAGAAAAAATGACAGAGGCTTTTTAGGGTGTGTTGAGTGCTCAACACCACCTTAGGAACCAATGTTCCTCATTTCATCATGTTCCCTCGGGATATGGGGAAAATTTTGTTCAACCTGAACCTTGGTGAGTCACTTGCATTGTTGAAGTTGTTGTCCTGCTTGTACTTGGTATTAGCCTATTGACATATTTCATTATTTTTTTTTGGAGGTGATGGGTCCATTAAAAAAATATGGCTACATGATCTACCTTGGTCGAAGTGTGGGATGAATATTTCAATGAAGATGCAACAGGAAGATCTTTAGCAATGGGGGTTAATGGATGGAACCCCAAGCACACCTGAAAAGAGCCATGGAAAATAGAGATATTCCAAACATATGGAAGACTCATTATATGGAAAGGAGCATCCATATATTGGACCATTGGGTAAGGGAGCATCAGGAATGTACCACCCCCCATCCCAGCTAAGGAACATTACTATGTGAAATACACATAAAAATGAAAATTTATGCTAACTAAATAATTTCCTATAGCTTACAACTATGAATTGCATACAAATCTAATTGTTAAATGTTAAATTTAATTATATGCATCTACAACATGATAAAAAAACATAAAATTCAACTATTAAAATCTATTTCAACAACATATAAATCAGTTTGATACATAGAGTTAATGCACAACACATCAACTCATAATACAAATAATAACAGGATAAAACACTTATATTTTATAAATAGTTGTGCAACCAGTTGCTTGGGATGGACATTCCACCCAACCATATACTTGATCCTCCAAATATCAATAGAAAGTCACCTCCGAGTTGAGGCTAGTAGTCCAAAAAATAGGGTCGTCTCTCATTGTCAACTCATAGCTTAGAGTTCTCACAACCCACTGATATTATCCTACAACTATCTTGATTTTCCACTAGCTCTCTTCTTCTTTACCTACCCAACCCAAGGAATGTGACCCTTCACTGTTCTCAGTCCCATGGACATCCCATTCATTTATCAAGGTCTCTTTGGCATATGTAACCATGAATATCTTAGTTGGGAACAAAAGGGAACTTACTTCTAGGAAAATTACCAACAAAAAACACTTGTTGTTATAGTTCAAGTTACACAAGAGTTCACTCTTCGGCCTTGACAACCTAGCTCTTCATTATTCATCTCCAAAATTCTCCAGATATGCTCCATCATTCTCTATAATTTTCCCTCCATTATTGCTCCATCTCCAAACTCTCTTTTGTTGAAATAATGTAACTGCGAAGAGCATTCTTATTATTTTGTTATTGGATTAAATCCCCATTGTGGATTAATCTTGTCATTATTATTATTTTTATTATTAGATTAATCCCCATTGAGGATTAATCAAGTCGGTAATTGAAATATAGTATGGGACGAATCCCTTTTCTTGGATTGGTCATGGACGAATATAATGTAAAAGAATAAAATTCATTACTTGGTTATAATGAAAGGGCCAGATTTAATTAAAGGTGGATTTACACGATTAATGAGAGGTCATTATGATTGGTGTCTCTTCACACGTGCCAGATAGTATAAATAAGAGGCTAGCTACTCACTTCAAACTTACACTTCACTTGCTCTGATCTTATGAGGCAAGTTGACATTTCAAGTTGGTGAGAGGAGAAGGGTGGCATCTCTTGAAGGAGGATTTTCTATATTGGTTGAGTTATCTCTTAGACATTTGATAAGCTATTTATGATAAGAGTTTTCTTTGGGTTTTCTTACCCTTGAGGGTTTCCAGGGATAAATGTTGTGTCTATTGTGGATGTGTATTTCGATTGATCTTGTTCATATTATGCTCTTATCTTATGAAATGCAAGAACTATAATATCAGCATAAAACATTGTATGGTATCCAGGCAACTTGAAAGAAAGCACAATCCTGAGAAAAACGTCAAGCATTAAAATTAAGAATTAGGGTTTTGAAAAATTGAGAGTTTCAGCAATCTACCACCATGAAAGTTCCCTCCCCAAGGATCATTTTGGCGCAAATAGCACCGGTGGCTAGAACTCCCGGAAGGTGAAACCCTAGTTCACAAAGTACCGGAAAACAGTACCGATGCCGAAGTACGGTACCCGGAAGTGCCAGGAAAACCGGGCTTACCAGTCCATAAAATCAGGAGATCAGATTTGAAGGGGTAAAATTTGGAATTTCAAATTACGAGTACACTGACATACTACTTCGACTCGGTATATCTATCCCTTGGATCAGATTTTCAAAATTTGAAGTTTGAGAAAATTAGGGTTTTCTCATAAAACCCTAAGTTGCGATTCTGATTAGGTCCTGAGCAAGTTCGATTCGTTACATTGCGGTCGCGGTAGAGTAGAACAGTTGCAATCATTCTTGAAGTTTTTGAGTACTTGATTACCATTGCTACCGAGATGGAATACCTACGCAAATGCTATTAGGGTATGTACTCACATATGGTTATGGTTAAACCCTAAATAGGTATTAGGAAAGGGATCTTTTTCCATAGATCGAGAAGGATCTCAAGATCAACACATTCAGAGGAGAATGATGCAACCCAGGTGTGGTGTATTCTAATATGCATCTATTTGTTATGAAATTATCTTGTCCGGTGTTACATGTTGAAGCTATGATCAAATCATTAGAAGGATTGAAAAGTTGATCATAAGCTTATCTTCTAACCTAACCTTTGTCAAGTTAGTGTATTGTCTTAGTACATAGGATAGGTTGAAGAAAGCACTGTCGTCACTGAGTGAAGGAGACTTGGAAGAAAAGCAAGCACTCATTCTTGAGGACAAGGCTCGGGGTTTGATTAATCAAGATTCAAAGGTACATGACAAACTAATGACTTTGGTTGAGATAGCAATCATCGTAAAGTATTATACTTGATAACATGTGGAATACTTTGCTTGATATGACTAACAACTCCTCTAGGAGGAAAACCTCGTGTGTTAGTTTCAGTTGCCATGGAAGAATGCTTGGTCACAACACTATGAAGTGTTGACCTCATTTCGTATATTATTCCTTACCTTTAATCTTTCTAAATTATAAGTAATAGCTCTAAGGAGCTACTGTGACGATTGTTAGATTGCTATTGCTATATTGTCAAGAAGGATATTATTCTTGCTTGTTGTTTTGTTGACCTTACTCGAGGTCAAATGAAATATAGCGGAGTTCTTGAAGAAACGTGCTAAAGGAGATCATAAATGAAGCAATCATGATTGGAAAAGAAGAAGATTAAGGTCACTCGAGCTACCATTATGCTATTGAAGAATCACGTGAACTCTAGAAGATTAGCTCACATCAATTACAAGGCACTACCATACATATGCAAAGCTGTCACAAGTTTATCAGAACTAAAAGGTGATCATGAAAGCATTATCACGATGGATAATAGCAAGGGAAAGAACATCAAGAACCCATTTCGAAGAGGGACAACAAAGGCTGAGAAGGAGTCCTAGAACTCATTCATTGAATGTATTGGCCCAATACCATCCTCCATTAATGGGTATGTATACTATGACACGGATATATTTGAATTGTTCAAACAAGATCAAGGAATTTAAAACCTTGATAGAGAATCTTTCAAAGAAAGATTAAGATACTGAGGTCAGATAATGGAGGAGAATATACCTCGAAGAATTCGTGAATATCTGCAAAGATGTTGGGATCAAGATCCCAACAAAACAGTGTAAATTTGAGCGGAAGAAACGAGAACCATCTTTGGAAGATGTGAAGATCAAGATCTTCCTATGTGCTTATGGGCGAAGCAACAATGGCAGTTGTTTATAATGCGAGAATAGACTATCCATAGTACACTTGGGTTCAAGACCCCGAAGAAATGTTCAGGAAAGAAGCGGAGGTAAATAAATACTCAAAATATTTGGCTGTCAGTGTTTGTTCATATACCGAAAAAGAAGGAACAAATTGGAGCCCTCTAGGAAAGAGGAATATTTGTGGGATACTATATGGGGTATCAAGGCCTTCCAAAATATACATACTTAGTCACCGCCACATTGAAATCTGTGAGGTGTGACATTTGATGAAAAATTTGCACTTAAGAAATCGAGATGCTAGCTTGAAGAGGTATGGGAAGAGGGACCTGTAAATCCCTAGGACGTGAGAATTCGTGAAGCTCCTAGAGTTCTTGAGAACCTGTAAAGGAAGTCACTTAGCTTCCAGTGAGGAAACTCTTGAAGATCATGATGTGGTTCAAGAACCTCCCCTCGGATGAGCTTCTCCCATAAATGAAAGTCTGCTTGGGCAAGAGACTTATTCAAGATGGAGAGAAGTATGGTGTTCGAGAGGAACCAAGACAGTGAAAGAGATAAAGCCATTCTCCAGTTACGGCTTTGATGTGCAATCTTGATGAAAGAACCTACATGTTTTGAAGAGAGCCATTCAAAAGAAGGAATGGAAAGATGCCATAATGAATACCAATCCATAATAAGAATGATGTATGGAAATTGTTCCCAGACGAGTAAGGATATTGGTATCATCAAAATGGCTATTCAAGAGATAAAAATTATCTCTTTGTTGATGGAGTGTCGAGAAATATAAAGCAAGATTTTGTGTCGTGGCTTTTCCTAGAAGGAAGGAATGCGACTATGAGAAGAGACATTTGCTCAATGGCAGGTACACTTTGATCAGAACCATTACAGCTCTTGTTGCCAAGATGAAATGGAAGCTACACCGAGATGGATGTGAGAAACTGACACTACGAATGGTGTCGTGAAGAGGAAGTGTATATAGAGCAACCTCTCGAGGGTTTGAGGTTGAAGCGAAGAGAATCATATGCAATAGATTGAAGAAACATATACAGTTAGAAGCAAACGAGCTTGTTATGGTCATATAGACATTTTCTTGACAAACTTGGGCTTTACTCTTGGTAAAGCGATTCAAATCTCTACTTCAAAGATCATGGATAATGAACCGGTAATACTAATGCGTATTATGTGGATGACTTGTTCTTAAGCGGAGAAGAAAAGCTCATCAGATGTAAAAGCAGAGAGACTTCTTGTGAGAATTTGAGAAATGAAGACTAGCAGCCTAATGCATTATTTCTTAGGTCTTGAGGGTATGCGAGTCCGAGGAAGAATCTTCGCCAACGGGGAAGTACGCGATTGAGAAATCGAAGAGATTGACGTAACAAAGCTACAAGTCCATGAATACACCATGGAAGCAAAGCTGAAGGCTGGCGGTCGATACTTTGTCGGACTTGATAGATGCCACTCTGTACGAACAGATTATTGGATCACTAATCTACCTGACGAACACCGGACTAGACATCTGTTTTGCAATGAACACCTTGAAATTCGGTTTACGGTGGAGCCTAGGCGTGTTCATTTAGTGTCACGCAAAACATGTGATGAGGCCTCAAAGGGTACAATGGATTATGGTCGGAGATGGAATCCTTGAGCTTCACTCTGATTGGATATCTTATGCAGTTAGGCGTTGCTGGCAGGAAAAGCACTTCCGGATGGTGTTTCGGTTTGGGATCAGCTATGATCTTGTGGCGGAGTAGGAAACAATCCGATGTGCTCACCGGCTGTGAGCCGATTACATGTTGCATGTTACGCTGAAGCTGCGAAGCTATATGGCCGAAAGTTCGGCGAGGAATCCTAATTTGATTTGGAGATGAGAGAGCAACCATTGATTCTATGTGATAATCAAAGCGTATTAAAATGACAGAGAATATTGTGTGTTCCTGACGAGGGTCGGCTTACATAGAGATCCGCTATCATTTCATCGCGACATGGTACAAAGAGGAGCCACGAAGCTCGATTACATTATACCGGATGAGCAGTTGCCGATGTGATGACTAAACCTCTATCTACGTGTAAAGTTTGAACACTTCGAGATAAGCTTGTGGTATTATTTTTCGAAGGACCTTCCACGAAGGGGGTAGATGTGATTTCCTTGCCCGACCACGTTATTTAGGCATTAAAAAGCAAGATGAGTTAATACTTCGACCCAGGTTGTTAGGCGGTAAAGCATAGCGGTGATTCCGCCTTCTAACCTAGTTGTTAGGCGTGAAACAGAAGATAGTCGTATACGACCTCACGTTGAGCGTAAAGCATGGCGCGTGATGATGATCGCTAGCCCGTTACCATTTAGGCGTAAAACGGAATGGGTAAATGCCGACCTACGGTAGGCATTAAAGCATGGCCGTGATGATCCTTGCTTCTGACCTACATTTGACAGGCGTAAAGCAAGATGAGTCATGCCGACCTCGTTGTTAGGCGTAAAGTATGGCGCTGTGTGATCGCCGCCGACCACCGTTGTTGGGCGTAAAGCAAGATGAGTTATGCTTGACCTAGTTGTTAGGCGTAAAACATAACGTCGTTGGTTCTTTCTGCTTCTGACCTAGTTGTTAGGCGGTAAACAAGATCGCGTCATGCCGACCTCGTTGTTAGATGAAACATGGCGTAGGTAGCGGTCACCTGCCACGACCTGGGTTGTTGGTACGTGCAAAAGCAAGATGAGTTATGCCCGACCTGGTTGTTAGGCGGTAAAACGCCGCGCCGATGATTCCACAAACGACCTAGTTGTTAGATGTAAAGCGTGATGTTGTGTGTTCTTTGCTTTTGACCTGGTTGTTAGGCGTAAAGCAAGATGAGTCATGCTTGACCTAGTTGTTAGGCGTAAAGCAGATGAGTCGTAGCCCGACCCTGGTTGTTGAGGCGTAAAGCATGGCGTGATTCCTAAGCGACCTAGTTGTTAGGCGTAAAGCGGGCGATGATATTACTTGCTTGACCTAGTTGTTAGACGTAAAGCAAGATGTAGTGACAGCGAGCTACCGGCAACGTGACATTGAGCTAGTGTGATGCGTGATGTGATGTGGTGACAGCGAGCTACAGAGCAACTTATTTGTGTGACGGTAAAGGCTAGTGTGATGCGTCATGTGACAGCCTTGTCTTTGTGATGAGGTATCATTTTTATTGATACACGTTTGATACGGATGATGATAGCATTCTTTTTTGAGAATGATGATGCTGATGAAGAAACTTTCGATGACGCATAAATGTGCTAGACAATTGTTCAAGATGATATTGGCAATCTGTCCTCGAGATGCCACCGATTGAGTTGACCTTTCGCTGATGTTGATGAAGGCCCGTGAAGAATACCCTTCTTGTTGGGGGAGTGTTGAAATAATGTAGCTACTTGAAGAGCATTCTTATTATTTGTTATTGGATTAAATCCCATTGTGGATTAATCTTTTCATTATTATTATTTTATTAGATTAATCCCATTGAGGATTAATCAAATTCGATATTAATTATTATAAGGACCGATCCTTTTGCGGATTGGTCATCGGACGAATATAATGTAAAAAGAATAAGAAATTCGGCCCCAACGGTTATATTAATGAAAGGGCGATTTAATTAAAGGTGGATTTACCAACCCAATTTGAGAAGTCGGCCCCGCCAGTAAAAGACACCCCAATTCACATGTGCCAAATTGTATAAATAAATAGGCTAGCGCCTCACTTCTATACACTTCACTTGCTCATGATCTTATGAGGCAGAGTTGACATTTCAAGGATTGGTGAAGAGAGGGAGAAGGGTGGAGCATCTCTTGAAGGAGGATTTTCTATATTGGTTGAGTTATCTGCGGAACATTTGGTAGTATTTATGATAAGGAAGTTTTCTTTGGGTTTTCTTCCCCTAGAGGGTTTCCTAGGATAAATGTTGTGTCTATTGTGGATGTATTTCTCGATGATCTTGTTCATATTATGCTCTTATCTTATGAAATGCAAAGAACTATAATATCAGCATAAAACATTAACATTGTTCTCTACTTGTTGTTCATGCACAAAAACTAAATGTGTAAAACTATTGCTTCTGTACAAATTTCCTCTCTTTTGGCTTGCTTTCTTGACTCATACACTTCTTCAATATGATTGTACTCAAACCCCCATGATTCAAGCCTATAGGATGTGACTTCTCCCACCCACCCTCTTACATACATTCAATGATTGGCTTTTAGAACACTTTCGATAAAATTATAGGGACATATACCAATAGCAATTTTAGGAAAATGAGTTGAATTAGTATGGGTAATTCAGGCTTGGACACCTCTTGACCATTCTCTTAGACCCTCCCTCTCTTGTGGATTAACCAACCCCCATCTACTGTCCATGCCCCCTTAGGAGTTGGTAACACATTTTATTATTGAAACAATAGAAATACAATTCATATTACATCGCTTGGTCATAGCCAAACATTGTATCTAAATTAAGCATTAATTAAAGCCCGTAGTTATAGTGGGGATCTTACATGGAACCAATTCAATGAAATTATTGACTTGGCAGTGCAGAGATACCCCTGTAGGTAAAATATCTTTGCTCCTGCACCAATCTTGTCGATCTACTTATGTTGTATAGAAAGCTCTTAGGCCGATGTTGTAGTGGTTGCGGTGACATTCTATTCACCTTGATAGATAAGGAGGGGAATTTTTTTTTGATACAAGGAGATTGCTACTGACACTATTTTTTCCAGTAATGAAGTGTAATTATTCTGCAGCTACCTATAGTATCCACGTACCTCCCAATTAACAATGACAACGTAGGTAGGAGACTCATAGATAGCATGGGTAACTACATATATTATTTTCCTAAAATAACATCACTTAGACATCAAGTGGAGCAACATCAAATGGTACCTCATCCTTTAAAGATTGATGACATAGGATAGACAACACTATTGGATGACATGGATGTCTCATCCTTGGCTCAAACATCCAATGGTGTATGGTTGGGGGTTATTGATATTGTTGGTAGCTTCAATCTCTTGAAAAATTCGGTTGAGATGGGAGGTTCTTTTGGCTCCCACTATAAACAATGAAATGTAGTGGGGTCCCCTTACCCACATACAAGTGGAAGAGGCACAACCCCTCCATGGGACCCTTTGATTCTTATGGTTGTATTGAGGTGTTTACGCAATGGTAGTAGTGGGTTATGCATTGACATATTTTTCCTTTTATTGTGATATGAATCAAATTAGCAGGTTAAGATCTTTTTTTCTTTTTCATTAGCTCATCCACTAATGGTATTTTAGACAAAAAATTCATTGGTTTTGTGCTAGGGAATTTTTTGGAAATCACCACTTTCTAGTTCCTTTCTTACACTTCTCATTACCCTTATTTTCCTATGGATTAATTTGGATCTCTTGAGTTTGGACTTCCTTTATTTGTCCTTCATTATGTCAGTTAGATTTTCATTTTCCATGCTTAGTTTTGTATATTTTAGGCTTGAAATACTCGCTTACTCCATTCTTGAATTTATGCTTGATTTTGACTACATATTGATAAGATATCGCTTACTCCATTGCTTGAATTTATGCTTGATTTTGACTACATATTGATAAGAATCTCCAAATGAGGAGATTTCCAAGAAATCCATCTCTGTTTGGATGTACTTGTGCATACCACTGAGATACTTCAAAAACTTATGCCACTTAGAGTATTTGATACCCAGATTTGAGCACAAGATATGAAATATGTTAGTGTACTCCAACACGGTTTGGTTTCTTTTCCAACATAGAGTCGTCCATCTCATGTAGTGGTTATAATAGTTTCCAATAGGGTAGAAATACTCCTTGAGGGCATCTACAAAGGCCGCTCAAGTGGGTTCTCTCCCAAATGGCGTAGATCCATTTGTAGTGTACCTCTACAAGTAACCTTCCCACCAAGATATAACATGCTTTAATGAGAATGAAGGTGATATTTTCTCTCTCCGAGAAGTTTTGGATAAAGTAATAAACTTCTAGCAGATTCAACCATTTTTTTAGAGAATTTGCATCTATCTGGCCTTCAAATAAGGGGATATCAAAATTGACTTATACCTTGAAGTGTGTCACACATTTAAAATGGATTCTTTTTTAAGATTCCTCGGCTGCCATCGTTAGTCATCGAAGGATTTGAGCAAAGTTTTCCATCATCTTGTTCCTTTGTTGCACGAGGGATTCCTCAAACAATTTCTTGAAAGGATCTCTTACTCCATCATCTCTCTTTTCTTCCACCATGGGAGGTCTCTTGGGTTGGTGAGAGAAATTGTCCTCAAGTGAAACTATCTCAAGACCCAACTTTCTATACCTTAACCTCATTAGGGACATGCTATGAAAAATGATAAGGAGAATAATAATCTGATACCACTGATCCATATTATTCTAAGAACATAATGAGATACAAACTAAAATATATAAAAGAACACATAAATATAACATAACCCAACTTCTATTAGTGAATAAAATAAAAAAACATTATAGAACACAAACTGGATAGAATGGGATAACTTATCTCCGAAACAAAGAGATTTTGGCTATGCTTCATTCACAACAAGATTTACATCACACTCCATTTCCTACTTAAAGGAATTCCTTCACTTAAATTATATATGAGAGAGGGAGAGGAGAATAATTCCCATAATGCATGTGGGATAAATGGGTCTAAGTTTACAAAATTCCACAGGCATGTAAAACATTAGGACTTCCTGGGTGAACACCCATCCCAGTACTAATCTATCCCAAGTGCGCATAACTGCAAAGTTCTAATGGGATCCAATGCATTAACTCCATGTTGTAGGCATGTACATAAGACCACTAGGAAATCATTACATGATGTCTGTAATTAAAAAATGGAGATGACATTACATTAGATTCCCCATAAAAATGGTGAATATCATGGTTTATAAAAACCATGTCTTGAAAACATTGATTCAGTGGAAAAGGTGGATTGCCACTGAGATCCACCTAGATCAAGTGTTCATTCCAAGTATTGTTGAAGATGAGTATGTCAACCAAATATTCCCTTACAAAAGATTCAATGAAAGGGTGTAACACATCGTTCATTAGTGTCATAAATGTCGTAGGTGTATTTCATAATCCAAAAGGAATTACTAACCACTCATACAAAGCTTGTCTTGTTTTGAATGTTTTCTTACACACATCTTCTACTTTGATCCTCACTTGGTGGTAACCTGATTCGAGGTTAAGATTAGTGAAAAATTTGGCGTGTTGTATTCAATCCAACAAGTCATCAATCCTTGGAAAATGATATCTATTCTTGATGGTGATATTCTTCAGGGAATGGTAGTCAATTCACATTCTCCAGCTTCCATATTTTTTTGGCACCATGATGATGGGAGAGCCACATGGAAATGTATTGGGTTTGATGACTCCCTACTCTAACAACTATTGCATATTCTTCTTTACTTCATCTACATCGATGAAATACTACCTATATATCTTAATGTTAAGAAGTGGTGACTTCGACAACAACTAAATATCTTTTTTAACCTCTTTCTTGGGTGGTAGTTCCTCGGGATATTGAAACACTTATAGGATTTAATAAATTTGTGTAGTTTTTGAATTTTCTCACCACTACATCCTTCAAAGGATACCTTAATATCCAACTCTCTACCTTCTTCTTGCTGCTTTCCTTCTCTCAAGAATAACAAGACAAATTTCTTTGTACTTCCCATGATTCTTCTATCCTGATTAGCACTGATCAGAGAGATATTATGTTTTTTCCTCGTGTGCATTTATGGCATAAACATTTCCATCCTTGACTAGCTTGTAATATGATTCTCTCCTTATGAAAATGGAATCCCTTATGTACAAGTATGTTCTTCCAAATATGATTCAACATTTATCCATAAGGGCCACATCTGCAAATACTTCATCCTCAAAAATTTTATTGATAGAAAACTTAAATTTCAACTTCTTTCTCACATTCAATTCAACATATTTCCTTAACCAACCTAGGGGATATGTATTGAATGATATTGAGTCTCCATCCAAATATTCTCAATCGATTGAATAGAGATCAAATTGGATTGTGATTCAGGATCAAACAAACAATCCACCTTATTCTATTTCATGTGGATTTTAATGCAGAAAAGTGAGGTAATGTCCTTTTCCTCCTTATGACTGCAACCAACTAATGCCACCTCTTTTTGAAGATTAGTGCAATTGATATTCCCTTTCATTTCCAAGGTTCTATCCACTCATTCCTCAACATCCACTGATCAATGCTTTCTTCTTATTTTTTATGGAAATATTTGGGGCACTTCCTAGTGTGTAATTTCTGAAAAATATCCTTAATGTGTCCCTTTCGATCACATCCTTTACATTTTTGGATGGAAAGAGTTTTTTCTTGTGTTGTTTCTGTAATATTCTTCTCATTCCAATTCTTCTTGTTTTTCTTCTTTCTCTGCTTCTCTTGTGATTTTTCTTCCTTTTGTGTACTTGTTTGTTACTTCCACTTGTCTCCCTCAAGGTATTGTGATTTAATATTGGCCTCATCAATCATCTTTGGTCTAAATATAATCATTTTTCTACAAATATCAAGTAACAATTCACCCAAATACTTAACTAACATGTCTGGCCTTTTTAGAGAGACTCACATATGAATTTCTCTCTTCTTGAACTCTGTGGTGAATTCCTACACTGATTTTCCTTGTCTCTACCTAAAGTAACACCATACTATTTTTTGGTGTTCCTCATATCTTATGGGGTAAAAATGATATTTGGTCATGTCCTTGAACACCTCCCAATCAATCAATCACGACTCATTTCCTTGTGTTCTGCTTACTTCATTACTCTCACACCATGCCAAAGCACTGCCTTCAAGCTTCAACCAAGAAAAACCAATATTTTGCTTTCCAATTACTTCATGCACGGTGAATTATAGTTCCATATGTTATGGCCATTGGTTCATCCTAATAGAATCCACTTTCCTGGCATATGTCTTGATGTCAACCTTGGCCTCCACATAGAAGGGTACCTATGTCTTGCTATAGTTTCACTCTCCCATATATAGCTCAATCTTACACTTTGTGTTTGGATTATTTTCCTCCTTCTTGGGGCCTTCATGAAAATCCTTTGTTGATGGTGTTTATCTACACTTTAATACCAATAAATGTGACACCATTGATTTCGATGTGGCCAAAATTTTCTCAAATCGATCCAATCTGATCCTGGGATCATCTCCCTTGTATTTTTCATAATGTTCCCCTACCATTATTGGTGCTCTACTTCACTCTACTATCAGAAAAAACTCATATCCACTTATTTTATAATCACTGTAGGTACTTACCATACATGTCTCACTAGGTGCATTCAAATTTCTACTATGATACCATCTGATCTATAAATAGGATGATTATATCCTATCCATATCACCAACACATAATCCCATGCAACTAATATAATCTTATCTCTCACCAGCTTATGGAAACTCAACTAACCTAGCCAAATTCAAGTTGACCAATTTATCAGGATGTCGAATTCCCCAAAGGTGACTCAGAAGTCAATTCAGATGAAAGAAAATTCGACCAAGGGAACCAAATTGACTATATGGAACTGTAGTTGAATAGAGGATGGAACCCATTGAATAACAAATTTTTTATCAAATAAGGAAGAGGAGAATGGATAAAAATGAAGAAGAAACACTCACAAATGAGTCAAGTTGACCAATAATGAAGAGAATAACTCAGAGGGTTGATTTAATGTTCAACCATGAAGAGAAAACCTCTTAAATTCAGATTAGGAAAACAATTGTTGAGGAAAATGTTTGAAGGGAGAATTTCACATCCATTAGCATGAAAAAAAAATGGAGGACAATTTTGATAACGCATGACATATAGAAACATCTAGGGGTGATTTTAATAACCCACAACAAATAAAAAATGTTGGAAGGCATAGTAATAGTAAATGTTTTTATATTCAACAATAGATAAAAACATCCAAGGAAATAGTAATTGTTCAGAAAACAATAGATTGGAAATTATGGTCTATATATGACTTGTGGGAAAAAGAAAACTCCCCAGCAAGGTTGAGAACATCAAGCACAACCTACGGGTAAAGTGTGTGTTGACGATTAAAATCACAACGAGAATTTTTCCAGCAAAGTATTTCTAAAGCCTATTATTATAAGCTAACGATATATATAATACTAGTAGGTGGGACCCCCTTGTAGATTGGAAGATCAGATTTGGTTCTTGTTCGACACTGCTTACAGGTGTAACATCAACGACCACCCAGGCCAGGGCATGCTATTCCAGAAAACACGTTTGTTTTCTTTGCAGAACATACTATAACATACCCAACATCCAACTGAGCTATGCCACATAATGTTTTTTGAGCTGCATGCAATTAAAATATATACACACAAAAATCTTGCGAAACATTATATATAAAACGTAAATAGACAAATACATTTCGTAAATGCATGGATTCATACTTCGATAACACTAATCATATACATGCAACATATACATCCAATACCCATAAATATAAAGACAGTTATAACCACACATAAGATAAACCCATAAAAATACACACGTAAATAACAATGCAACATGTAATGTTATCGCACAGTTGACACTTATCTTGGTAATAATATCACCAAATGTGTGCAGACCTTCCACGAACCTCCCAACCTTAGAACACACTCTGCATCACTCTTAGTAGTGGGTCACCCCCGAGAGGTGACTAAAATCCACCCAGGTAAAGGGTTCCTAACCAAGATAATGGATCATGGACAATAGGAAAGACTCTGTCACATGTGCCAACTCAAACTAACATTCTACAATCTCTCATTCCCCACATGCCTGTACCACCCCAGGAAGTGTGCCCCTTCCCTGCTCAACAATCCTTCATCTACCCCACTTCCTTTCAGGGCTTTAGCAACAGGTCAGACAAGAAGTATCAAATCCTTGTAGATGCAGTTTAGCACCTTCAAGAAATCAATTCACAAAAATTCTCTCACCCAAAGAGAAATTTCTCGCGGGCTTGACAACTTGCCTCTTTAGTATCCCACGGGCCCAAAAACCCACCTCTTTAGTATCCAATGGGCTTGAAAATATTCTTCTTTATTCTAGCTCCCAAGAAAAACCAACTACACAAACATATATGGCTATGGATACAGGTTCAGGTACAGTGACAGGAAAGTACAAAGGATAGCTAACTGCATGAGTGCAATATCATGGTATGGATGAATAGATGATTCCAATGATGGAAGGAATCCTGGAAAATGAACTAAGTCCCAAAAATATGTGTGCATGTCCCCAACTTGACACTTGTCATGTTGGGAGCTACTTTGACCCACTTGTGACACATACCCACTGCCCTGGGGCCGAGATCCGCATAGGATCTTCACTAAAACCACACCAAGGGTTAATCAAACCCTTTGTTTGAGCCACAAAGGACTTCGGGTTTTGGAGTTTGGAGAGTCCTGATATATCCCCACAACTCTTGACAAATGCCGAAATGCGAATTGTCAATGAGGGTTGACCACTCCAACGCACACCACCTGTTGCCACTAAATTCGGCTTTTCGGGACTTGAGTGAACGACCCAACAATCATTCCTCTTGCCTTAGGATTCCCCAAATTCTGAAATGTTGGAATGTCAAAATGGGCTCAACGTCCCATGGAATGCATGATCGATGGCCTTTTAGGACTCCATGTACCGGGAGTTCACGATTCTCGATCCCAACTCACTTGCCACACCAATTCCCGAATTCTAAAATAGTGACCCTTTTTCGGGATTTTGTGTATCGGGGGTTTGAAACTCTCAGTTCCAAAAATCAATTGTCCCCTCTACTTCCCGGACCCCGAAATGTCAAAATGTCGGGATTCCATTCCAAAGACACTTCGCATTTCACAACTTCGGGGTTTTCAGTGCAAAGCGCCCTGGCTCCTTGTCATCAGGGGTTCTGAAATGCCGAACCCTGAAATGTCGAAATGACGATGTTTCTCACTAAAGGCACATCGCATTTTGTGACTTCAAGGGTTTCAATTCCAAGGGTCCCGATTCTTTGTCATTGAAATTTCCGGCATGCCAAACCCTGAAATATGAAAATTTCACCCTTAGCAATCCTTTTCGTGATTCAGGTTTTAGAGTGACCAAGGATTTTGGTCTGCACTCCGAACTTATGGATCTAGAATTTTCCAAAATGATCTGATGGCTCAAACTGATCATGATCAATGGTTCATGTTGATTCTTGATGTCAGGGTGGCAGATTCATCCAACTCCTAACCACCTTGTAGCTTCTTTGGATCCTACGAATGTCGTGAGTTCTCCACATAGAATTCTGACAACCAGATGCACTCCTCAATGACATTTTTCCAAACGAATTGGCATTCTCCCTCCTGAACTTAACTTTTGTGAGACGATTTCAGCCTCTGTCTCCCTTTGAAAACTCCAAAGGTGTTATCCTTCCCGAGCTTTCACTTGTAAACTCAAGCTTCCCAAAAGGATCCCTGCTCGCACTCCTTGCGGAAAATATTCAAATAACCCCTAGTTATTTGAGTCTCCGACCCTGTGCACTCCTTGCAACAGTGGTCCTTCAACCTTCCTTCTAGATTTATAAAATCCAAGGCTTCAATTGGTCTGCGCACACCTTGCACAACTCTGTGCTTCACCTGCACTTCAGCTGGTATGAGAACAACGGTATCTCTCCTGAGCTTTCTGAGATAAAACTCAGACCCTCATCAATGCACACCTTGCAGACATTCGTTGCACTCCTTGCAGGAATTCTCAGGAAGAGAAACAATTGAAGCTCATTCTTATCCTCTCTCAGACTTCATACACTCAACATGAAATCAGACATATAACACAACATTGAAACAAATGCATACAAAGAAACAAAGCAACTATAAACATACCATTCAACAAATGTAAACAGTAAGCTTCACAACACCATGAAAATTGAGTCAAAGCTTCATATATTAACTCAAGTGCTCCTTTACATGGGTTCTTCTCTACATCTCTCTGCTACAGCTCTACAACTTATGAATTCTGAATGATCATAAAGTTACAATGATACAAGGGTGAGGGTGTCTATATCTGTTTTCCCTCCTATGCTTCTAAACTGTCTAATCTAACATTCATACCTACCTCCTTTACATTAACAGATTTAAATGCCTAATACATATGGAAGATGAGAGTAATCTCTCCAGATCTGTTCATATCTCCAAGACATAAATGTAAGTACGCCTTTTCCTAGCTATTACATTAATGCTTCAAATTTCAAAATTTAAAACGTTTTCATAAAAACATGCTCCTTTTTCCCATCTGCGCGTCTAGCTGTTCCTTTGGCTAGGCGCATGCTTCGGCTTTGGATTTGTACGATGCTCTTGTATCATACTCCCTCGCTTGAAAATTTTCATGAACTCCTGTTCATGAGCTCTTGCATGGTCTGTCCATGCCTATGAATTGCTGCTTCATCCTCCCAACTGGCATCTTCAACTGGATGTCCCTTCCACTTGACCAAGTATTCAAAATACTCTTTCTTCCTGGTCTTTCTGTTAATCCTCTTGTCAATTATGCCCTCCATCCGTGGCTTTTTAGCTACAGGCATTTGTTTTTTCCATTGAATTTCTTTCTATTCCTCCTTTTCTTTTGCTTCTTCAACTATGTAAGGGTACAAATCAACAACATTGAATATCGGTGAGATTCTGACCCCATCAGGTAATTCAATATCATATCCGTTTGCCCCAAATTTCCTTATGACCTTGCATGGTCCAATATTTTTCATCTTCATCTTATTATACGTTCCCCTTGGGAACCTTTCCTTCCTTAGATGCGCAAGAATCAGATCACCAACTTCAAATTGAAGTTCTCGCCTGTGTTGATCTGCTCTTCGCTTGTATTCTTGACTTGAACTCTGCAATCGCTCCTTAATTTGGCTGTGAAGCTCCTTCATTCCTTCTACAAATTCCTCTACACTAGCACTTCTGAATTCATCTTGATATGCCTCTTTCAATTCAGAAACTCCTCTTGGATGCATTCCATATACAATCTGGAATGGACTCTGCCCTGTGCTTCTATTAAGTGAATCGTTGTAAGCGAATTCTGCCTATGGAAGAATGTGATCCCATTGGCTGTGGTGTTCAGTCACTAATCTTCTTAACAAATATCCCAAGCTCATGTTCACAACTTCTGTTTATCCATCCGTATGAGGATGATATGCTGAAATTAAAGACAAAATTGTCCCCAACTTCTTCCATAAATTCCCTATGAACTTGGTATCTCGATCAGACACGATACTCTTTGGCAAGCCATGAAGTTTGATGACTTCCTTGAAAAACAGGTTCACAATATGAGTTGCGTCACTGTTTTTCTAGCATGGTATGAAATGTGCCATTTTTGAAAATCTATCGACTACCACAAAGATCGAATCATATCCTCTCTGTGTCCTTGGCAGTCCCAATATGAAATCCATGCTCACTACATCCCACGGCCTTTCAGGTATGGGTAATGGTTGGTATAACCCTATGTTTTGCCTTTTTCCTTTCGTGTGCTAGCAAATTCTACACCTGTCCACAAATTTCTTGACATCTGTCCTCATCCCTGGCCAAAAATATGAGCCATTCAACTTTGAGAACGTCTTGTCATGACCAAAATGTCTGGCCAATCCTCCACTATGTTTTTCCTTCAGTAGATTCTCCCTCATGGAGCATTTTGGAATACATAGTTGATTTCCCCGGAACAATAATCCATCATGGATCATGTATTCAGTCCATTGGCTTCTGTCCTTGAGAATTGGATTCTCAGATGCCTCATATGCCTCTTTAAAATCTGGATCATCCCTGTACATTTCTTTAAGGTTATCAAAACCTAAAGTCTTGACTCTGAATTCCTGCATAAGAAAACATTTCCTGCTCAAATCATCAACAACTTTGTTAACAGTTCCAGAAATATGCTTAGTCACAAAAGTAAAATTTTGCATGAATTCAACCCATTTAGCATGCTTTTGGTTCAAATTCTCCTGTTGAGTCACAAATTGTAAAGTGTGATTATTGTTGTACAAAACAAACTCCTTGGGAACCAAATAGTGTCTCCATTTCTTCAGCACTTGTATGACTACATAGAATTCCTTGTCATATGTGGAGAACTTAACCTTCGCTTCATTTAGTTTTTTTCTGAAGTATGCGATTGGTCTATCATCTTGGCTCAAGACCGCTCTATATGCAAATCCACTTGTGTCACACCTGACCTAGAATGTCTTGCTGAAATCTGACAAAACCAGAATTGGTTGCTCAGTGATCTTCTTCTTCAGCAGGTTGAAACTCTTCTCTGCTTCCTCCGTCTAGTGAAAAGATTTATGTCTTTTCTTCACCGTATCCATCATCGATGCACTAATTCCACTGAAGTTTCGGATAACTTTCCTGTAGAAGCTAGCGAAACCATGGAATCTTCGTACTTCAAATATACTCTTCAGCCATGGCCAATCCTTAATCGCCTTTATCTTTTCTGGATCCATTTTCATCTCATTTGCATAGATAACAAAACCCAAATAAATGAGTTTTGTTCTCATGAATGACAATTTCTTCATATTAATCAACAATTTCTCCTGCTGTAATCTCCTCATTACTGCAACTAAATGCTTTAAGTGTTCTGCTTCTATCTTGCTGAAAATTAATATATCATCAAGATATACAATGACAAATTTCCCAATGAAATCCTTCAGGACTTCGTTCATCAACCTCATGAAAGTATTGGACACATTCGTTAAGCCAAATGGCATGACAAACCATTCATACAACCCCTCATTCATCTTGAATGTTGTCTTCCATTCATCACCTTCCCTCATTAGAATTTGATGATATCCTCTTTTCAAATCAATCTTTGAAAAAAACTTTTCTCCACTCAAGCAATCCATCAAGTCATCCATCCTTGGTAATGGAAATCTATATCTGATGGCAATCTTATTGATTTCCCTTGAGTCTGTACACATTCTCCAGCCTCCATCTTTCTTTGGGCTGAGCACTGTCGGAACAACGCATGGAATCAAGATTTCTCGAATCAATCCTTTGTCTATTAAGTTCTAGACCTGCCTCTTAACTTATTCATTTTCCTGTGGCGTCAACCGATATGTTGCTTTGTTCAGTAACCTGGCTCTAGGTATAATATCGATATGATGACTTATACTCCTGATGAATTATAATCCTAATCTCTTCGGGTAAATCATCTATCCTCGTACTGGTCAAAATAATTTTGGGATTCCTGAACAAAATAAATTGTGTGTCTTCCTTCTTCTTAACCTCATCAAGAAGTTCCTTCCCACTCATGAGAAGTACATTGTTGCTCATTTCTGTTTTCACCTCTTTATCCTTAATTGGAAGCAACATGTGAGTCCTACCACTTTTTTCCAGGGTGTACGTGTTCTTTCTCCCATCATGAACTACGTTTCTATCATATTGCCATGGTCTACCCAGCAATATATGACAAACATCCATGGGAATGACATCACATAATATTTCATCTTTATATCCTACTATTTTAAATTCAACTAAACATTGTTTAGTGACATTTACCTGATGTCCTTTTTGTAGAAACGAAACTCTATATGGGCTTGGATGTGCAACAGTCTCCAGCTCCATTCTTTATACCATATCTGTAGATACGAGATTGTCTGTGCAACCGTTGTCCACTATGACCTTGCATACCCTGTCTTTGGTTTTGCAAGTAGTCTGAAATAGACTGTTTCTTTGGGCTGGGTTCTCTGCCTCCTTCTCTGGCCTCAAGATAACTTTCATCATCATCAAAGATCTTCTTCCCTCAGCGTCTTCTACCTCAAAATTCCATCCTTGAGCTTCAACAATGTGAGTTTCACCACCATCTTTCTTCCTATCTGGACACTCATATGATTTATGTCAGATTTTTCCACCGAAAAAACATTTCACTTCACCTCCTCTGCCTCTTCCTCTTCCTCTGGCTCGAGGAAAAGTATTCCTATCAGCATACTGCCTTCCTTGTGAGATTCCTCCTCTTTCAAGTTGAGTTTGAGGTTTCTTTCCCTCTTCCTTAGGTCTCTGAGTTCTGTCTTGGGCAATTGTTTTGCCTTTGGCTTGACTTCTACCTCAGCCTCTTTGACCTTGCTTTTGGCTCAACCTCTCTTCATCTTTCAGATCTATTTGATAAGCATCTTCCACATTTCGAATGGTCATCATGCTCATCTCATATTGAATGCCATATCACAGACCATTCATGTACCTGGAAACCTTTTCATCATCGCTTTCCCAATGATCTGCTCTGATGTTTATTCTGTAGAATTCTTCAGTGTATTCCTTTACTGACATCAACTTCTGTTTCAAATTCTGCATCCTTCGAAACAAAGTGATTTGATAATCCTTGGGTATAAATTTGGCTTTCATCTTTGCAACCATTCTATCCTAACTTTTGATTTTCTGCTTGCCCTTCTAGCGTCTGTCAGCCTGCAGTTCATCCCACCATAGTGTTGCATGCCCTTTAAGTCTAGTAACGGTATCTTTGAATTTCTTATCTTCCTCGACATCCTCATAGTCGAAGTATTTGTCTAGAGCTCTAATCCAGTCTAGAAGTTCTTCAACATCCAAGTTGCCTTCGTACACTGGAATGTCGATTTTTTCTCTAGCACCTATCCTTGAAACAACCCTGGATAAGCATTCTTCTACAGCATCTTCGACTACAACTTCTTCATTTTTGACTTCATTTTCACTTTCATCCTCCCTGATATCTCTATCGTCAACTATGCGCCTCTGTGCTATCTCCATAGCATCAAGCTTGTCATGTAATTCACACATTTCTCTTTCCACTGCTGGATCAAGCATTGGCCTATCTCTTCTTCTTGGCAGTATGGTTGTAAAATTTTCCCCTTTTTCCTCTACTACAAAAAGAAAATAATTTGTTTTGAGTTCTGATACCACAATTGACGTAGACCCCCTGCCCTCAAGCCGAGATCCACACAGGATCTTCACTAAAACCAGGCCAAGGGTTAATCAAACCCTTTGTTTGAGCC
Source organism: Picea sitchensis (assembly GCA_010110895.2). Taxonomy (NCBI): domain Eukaryota; kingdom Viridiplantae; phylum Streptophyta; class Pinopsida; order Pinales; family Pinaceae; genus Picea; species Picea sitchensis. The sequence continues at coordinate 43,127 of SNQJ01S0017473.1, forward strand.
ACAAAGGACTTCGAGTTTTAGGGGTTGGAGAGTCCCGATATATCCCCACAGCTCTTGACAAATGACGAAATGTGAATTGTCAACGAGGGTTGACCGATCCAATGCACACCACTTGTTGCCACTAAATTCGGCTTTTCAGGACTTGAGTGAAAGACCCAACAATTGTTCCTCTTGCCTTAGGATTCCCCAAATTCTGAAATGTTAGAATGCCGAAATGGGCTCAACATCCCATGGAATGCGCGATCGATGGCCTTTCGGGACTCCACATACCAGGAGTTCGTGATTCTCGATCCCAACTCACTTGCCGCACCAATTCCCGAATTCTGAAATAGCGACCCTTTTTCAGGATTTCATGTACCGAGGGTTTGAAACTCTCAATTCTAAAAGTCATTTGTCCCCTCTGCTTCTTGGACCTGGAAATTCCGAAATGTCAGGATTCCATTCCAAAGACCACTTCTCATTTCGTGACTTTGGGGTTTTCAGTGCAAAGCGCCCCGACTTCTTATCATCAGGGGTTCTGAAATGTCGAACCCCGAAATGTCGATGTTTCTCACTAAAGGCACATCGCATTTCACGACTTCAGGGGTTTCAATTCCAAGGGTCCCGATCCTTTGTCATCGAAATTTCCGGTATGCCGAACCCTGAAATACCAAAATTTCACCCTTAGCAATCCTTTTCACGATTCGGGTTTTAGAGTGATCAAAGATTTTGGTATGCACTCTGAACTTATGGATCCCAAATTTTCTGAAATGATCTGATGGCTCAAACTGATCACGATCAATGGTTCACGTTGATTCTTGATGTCAGGGTGGCAGATTTGTCCAAATCCTAACCACCTTGTAGCTTCTCTAGATCCTACGGTCCTCGTGACTTCGCGAGTTCTCCATAGAGAATTCTTACCACCATATGCACTCCTCAATGATTTATGTCTAAACAATTCGGCATTCTCCCTCCTGAACTTAACTTCTATGAGACAATTTCAGCCTCTGTCTCCCTTTGAGCACTCCAAAGGTGTTATCCTTCCTGATCTTTCACTTGTAAAATCAAGCTTCCCAAAAGGATCCCTGCTTGCAGTCCTTTCATCAAATCTTCAAATAACCCCTCGTTATTTGAGTCTCTGACCCTATGCACTCCTTGCAATAATGGTCCTTCAACCTTCCTTCTAGATTTATAAAATCCAGGGCTTCAATTTTCCTGCGCACACCTTGCACGACTTTGTGCTTCACCTGCACTTTAGTTGGTATGAGAACAACGGTATCTCTCCTGAGCTTTCTGAGATAAAACTCAGACCCTCGTCAACGTACACCTTGCGGACGTTCGTTGCACTCCTTGTAGGAATTCTCAGGAAGAGAAACAATTGAAACTCATTCTTCTCCTCTCTCAAACTTCATACACTCAACATGAAATTGTAAACATACCATTCAACAAATGTAAACAGTAAGCTTCACAACACCATGAAAATTGAGTCAAAGCTTCATATATTAACTCAAGTGCTCCTGTACATGGGTTCTTCTCTACAACTCTCTACTACAACTCTACAACTTATGAATTTTGAATGATCATAAAGTTACAATGATACAAGGGTGAGGGTGTCTATATCCGTTTTCCCTCCTATGCTTCTAAACTATCTAATCTAACATTCATACCTACCTACTTTACATTAACAAACTTAAATTCCTAATACATCCAGTAGATGAGAGTAATCTCTCTAGATCTAGTCATATCTCCAAGACATAAATGTAAGTATTCCTTTTCCTAGATATTACATTAATGCTTCAAATTTCAAAATTTAAAACGTTTTCATAAAAACGTGCTCCTTTTTCCCATCTGCGTGTCCAGCTGTTCCTTTGGCTAGGCGTGTGCTTCGGATTTGGCTTTGTATGATGCTCTTGCGTCAACTTGTCCCCAACTTTGGATCTTGGGATAAAATAATTATCCATACTTTATACTTTAATAAATATTAATATAATATTCATTTTTGGTTTAACCTCCCTATCTTATCCCTTCTCCTTAACTTTTATCCCCCACCCTTTCCCTAACTAGTGGAGTTTAGTCCCCCATACTCTTTTATCATGGTTGGTCTATGCGTTGTGATGTATTTTATATTAATGTTGATACGTATACAAAAGCAGGTGCATTGGCCTTCAACATCTAGGCTCTCCGACCTAATAATCACAAAACTGGCTCACCAACCTATAAAACACAACATATACACAAAGGCTCCCTGGCCTCAAAATTACACGCAATTAAGTTACTGCACACGGTATCTTGGAATGTTCACACTTCATCATTTTACTGTGCAATACATGCACACACTATGCCATGAAAGGTGCATACAAACATGATATCAAACCGCTCACCAGCTTATGTACATTTGTATTTAAATTTACAACTGGGTTCGACCTAGGGATATTACAATCCCCTCCCCTTATTTATGAACTATCCTCAGTGCATTATGTATACATATACAACAAAATTTCAAAAATCCTCAAAAATATGTGGGTATTCTGCCCACATTGCATCCTCATGCTCCCAAGTAGCATGCTTTGTCTGTTGGGTTATCCCAACTTATCGGTGTGTTGCATTTTTTTCCATAAAGTGCCTCAAATGAGCTCATCTTTAGAGATGTTTGGTACCCATTGTTATAAACAAACTCTACCAAGTGTAGGTAGTCTTCCCATTTTGATGGTTTATCCATCACATACATCCTCAACATATATTCAATCACTTGATTCACCCTCTTTGTGTGTCCATATGATTCTAGATGATAAGCAGTACTAAAATTCAAATTTGTTCCAAATCCATTAAATAATCATTTCCAAAAATTTGAGGTAAATTTTGGATCTCTGTCAGAAACAAATGTCTTGGGCATGCCATGTAATCGAGAAATTTATCTCATATAAACATCAACAATGTTGGATGCCTTGTGAGTGAGCTTTACAGGAATAAAATGGGCATCTTTAGTAAGCTTATCCACCACTACCATGATAGAATCATGTTGCTTGTTTGTTCTGGGAAGTTTGGTGATGAAATCCATTGTTACAACTTCCCATTTATACTCAGGAATGGTTAATGGATGTATCAAACTAGCTGGGTGTCTATGCTCATCTTTTACCTTTTAACATTCCAAACATTTGGCAATAAAATCTGCAACTTCTTTCTTCATGTATGACCAATAATATTGGCCCTTGACAGCTACAACAGTTTTCTGATAACCTGGGTGCCCAACATAAGGTACGTTATGCATTTATCTCAATATCATATTTTTCAATTCCTAATAATTTGGTACATAAATTATGTCCATGTACATGAGAATTTCATCATTATCTAGCTTGCATTCTTCAATTTTCTGCTGCAAATTACCTTGTTGTAATTTTGCCACTAATTCCTTGTATTGCAAATCTAAATTTGCAGCCTCTAAAATTATTTGTTTCAAATCTGATTGGTACATGCTAATGGTTGTAGCATGCAATTCATGTACTCTTCTACTGAGTGCACCAACCACTTTGTTCTCTTTCCCTTTGATATTTTTTATATCAAAGTCATATTCGTTGAGAAATTATAACCATCTGCTTTGCCTGAATTTAGAGTTGGTTGATCAAATAAATATTTTAGACCATTATAGTTTATCCTTAGCTCAAACATTTTTCCCATGAGGTAGTGTCTCCATTTCCTCAAGGCATGCACTATGGATTCCAACTCCAAATCATGAGTGGCATAATGTCTTTCATGCTTCTTCAACTTCCTTGATTCATAACATATAACAAACCCATTTTAACTGAGGAATCCACCACATCCTTCTTTACATGCATCTGTGAAAACAATGAAGTCTTCATTTGGGTTTGCAATCCTTAGTATCAGAGCACTTGTTAACAATTGTTTCAAGTGTTGGAAACTCTTTTCACAATCCAATGTCCAATGAAAATTCACACCCTTCTTTTGTAAGGAAGTGATTGGGTGTGCAATATTTGAGAATCCTTCAATAAATTTCCTATAGTAGCCAGCAAGGCCCATGAATGATATGATCTCTATCACATTCTTTGGCTTTGACCATTCTCTAATGGATTCTATCTTCTCAAGATCCACTTCTATCCCATCCTTTGAAATCATATGTCCAAAATAATGAATTTGCTTCTAATAAAATGAGCACTTTCTCAATTTTGAATACAATTGATGCTCCCTTAATACTTGCAACACCATCCTAAAATTATTCTAATTCTCTTCTTATGACTTGAAATATATAAGAATGTCATCCAAAAAGACAATGAAAAACTTGTCTAAATATTCTCGGAAAACACCATTCATTAAGCACATGAAAACAACTAGTGCATTTGATAAACCAAATGGCACCACCGTGAAATCATAATGACCATACCTTGAACTGAAGGCGGTCTTTCTGATACATTCCTCTTTAATCCTTAATTGATGGTATCCTAACCTGAGATCTATCTTCGATAATATCTTTTCATCCTTCAATTGATCAAAAATATCATCAATCCTTGGCAGAGGATACTTGTTCTTAATAGTCACTTTATTCAACTGTCTGAAATCAATGCACAATATTAATGTCCCATCTTTCTTCTTCATGAAAAATACTAGGGCACCCCAAGGTGACACACTTGGGCATATATACCCCTTCTTTAGAAGTTCTTCAAGCTGCATTTGCAACTCCTTCAGCTCTGGGGTACTTATTCTATAAGGAGTCTTTGACACTAGAGCTTCTCTAGGCATTAAATTTATAGAGAAATAAATATCTATCTTTGGGGGTAGTCTTGGTACCTCCTTGAACACATCTTTGAATTATTCCAAGACTGCATGATCATCCAAATTTGACATCTTATCTTTAGGTGTTTCTTCCATATGAGCTGCAAATACTTGACACCCTTTTTTGTAACATTTCTTCAGCTGCAATGGTGAAATTTCACTGATGGTTATTGCCCTAGGAGTTCCTTGCACTTTTCTTAGGCTCCCTTCCTCATCCAAGCCAGTAAATTCCTTGTTATGATAGTCTAGGATAGCATGATGCTGGTCCAACCAATCCATCCCAATTAAACAGTCATAGGAACCTAAAGGTAAGATGTTCAAATCTGCCCTATTGTTCAGTCCATTCATGTCCATAAGACATGACTTAACCATCTCAATAACTTTTCTTTTAGCTCTAGTAGCCAGCTGCACCAACCGAGATTTTCCATGCTTGCTTCTTGGAAAATGCAAACTTTCCACCATCTTAGGATCTATATTACTATGACTAGCTCCTGAATAAATTAAAATAGAAATTGTTTGGTTGTTGATCATACCTTCCACTTCAATCATTTGTGACTGATACTCTACTTGCTTGTTGTCTAGGGCTTCATAGATCCTTGGTACATTTTTTCCCATGTCCTCCACTGTTTCATCTTGTTGTACATTGTGAACAATCCTCACCTTTTAACCTCTGTGAGGGAAATCTATGAACATATGATCTCCTACCTCAATTGTTATGGGTTCTCTAGAAATTGGTTGTCCCTGAGGATTATTTCTGAAGAATGGTGGCTTAGTTCCCTTCTTCCTCTGATCCATATTGAATTTATTTTTATCTCCCCAAGATTTTTGGAATGTTGGCCTTGATTTTTGTTGATTATATAGGCATTTATCTCGCCTTATGGTCTCCTCCAATGTCTTGGGATCATCATACTATATTTTGTCACTGCTAAATGATGGAAATCCACTCAAATACCTCTAAATCCTAATTGTCTCATCCTTGATGAAAGAGACATACTTTAGCAGTTCTAAAAACCTTCTCTCATATTCATGTATGGTCATACTCCCAATCTTGAGTTCGAATAACTCTTTCATTTTCTTGTCATAGTAGCTCTTAGTCAAGTATTTCTTCTCAAAATACTTCTTCAATTCCCTCCAAGTAACACTTTTCTCTTTAATGTGTTGCACCTGCACAAGATGATCCCACCACATGGATTCCTTTCCCTTGAGTTGATATATGGAAATTCTACCTTCTGCCCGAGATGAATATTTATGCAATTGAAAATACTTTATCATTCCCAACAACCATGTGTATGCATCTTCATCCTTCTTGTGCTCACCATCAAATGTAGGAGGTTTGATTTTGTTCACTTCTCCTCGTATCTCATCCACCCTAGACCCCTTATGATTCCTTATAGGGGATGGACTTGAGTTTCTTTGTGATCTCTTAATGGAATTCCTTGGGGAGTGATGGTGATGTCTACTACACTTCTTTTTCTTCTTTTCTCATTAGGAGACCTGTGACTTCTCGATTTACTTGATCCACTCTCCTTATCCAACTTCTTTTCTATTATGTTCAAGCTCTGCATTAAATTCATGTTCAATTCAACCTGCTGCTCCTTGGCTCTCATAAGCATTTCGTTATCAACTTTATGGCTTTGGACATCCTTCTGTAAATTTTTAATGGTATCTACCATATTCATGTTTTCATCCCTTCCTTCTCCATGTCCATTGGAGTTTGTTCCTTCAATGCCCAAATGGACATCCATCCCTATGATCTCATCTTTCTGGATGTAAGTCCCATATGCCTCTTCCATTCATATGGAATATTTTCTGATCTTGATTTGATCTAGTTGTTGTTAACTCTACAAAATGTGCAGCCAAAAAACTTTGTCAGGCTAACTGTTTCAACCATTTCATGAAAATATGAACCATTCTGGTTCAATAATATATTAGAAATCTTTCTTCTGATTTCCTAGAAAAATGAATGCACAGATAATTTTTTTGGGTGAATTATTATATTCTATTGTCCGAGACCTTTCCAAATACTGCTTACATGCTCCATTCCTAGTCTTGAGTAGAAAGTTATGGTTATTTGAAAATTGCCCATTAATTTTTCTGTTCACACTTCAACTTGGAGCAACTCTGCGTTGTAATTATGCATTTTGGAACCTACTTCATTTGAGTTTTTGTAGGATCTCAATTGGATTTCCTCGTATACATATTATTGACACTCTGTAAAATTTTCACCTTTTTCTGGGTTTCCAGGCCGCTAGTTACAACCTGCTGAAGTTCTAGGCCAGTTCTTGTTTTTGGTCTGGAATACTACAGGTACCTTCTTTTCCATATTAAACATTTTTAACATGCCCATAAATTTAATTCATCTCTGGGAATGTATTCTATGGTTCAATATCTTTCCATTTACTTCTCCTGTGCCTCAATCTAATTCTGGAGCAGAAATATATGGCTCTTTGAAGTTAGTTGGGTCTTAAAATTTACCCTCCACTGTTTGTGTTGTAACTTTCTCATAAAAGCTCTGTTTGACGAACGATTCACACCATTAGAAAGATCTCTCTGAGATATTTTGATTGATTTGCAAAGACAAAGTGTACCTTGGTACACTTTGTACCATGGTACACTCTGTTCTTGTGGTTTTTGCGTTGCTAAAAATGCTCTTAAGGGCATCAGAAACACATTGCAAAAAGATGACGTTCAAACAATATAAAACGTCGCAGAAAATCATTGTTTTTTGTTGTTGTTCACCGTGAAAATGAATACGCACACAAAACTTTCAATCTGTACACCCACATATAGAATGAAAAGAAACACTACTAGGTAATTCATGCTCTGCACACCTATAACCACTGTGCATCACTTCTCTGTCACGCCAATAACTGACGTGCTCTAATTTTGTGTCGCGTGCCAATATTCATCCTGCACAGTTTTAGTTCTTACAGTATTACTTGTTGCGTGAAATTTTTATATCATGCGTTGATATTCCATGCAAATTTTACTTTACACATTACTCCATTCCAAAGTTTAATATGACCCCACCACACACTAATACTCTGCGCGTACCATTAACTAAACTGTCGTGGGACAACATATACCCACATTGTGCGTGCACCAAAAAAAATCCTCTGCGCTCTACCAATACTACGCACACCACACAAGCCATTATTATGTGTGTGCACACTGCGCACACCTTATTATGTGTATGCACACCGCACAATGCTAAATTTATGCATATCCTCATGAATTCTGCTGCAAAAATTGGGGCTTTTGCTTAACTTTTTCCCAATTTCTACAATAGACATTCTGCAACTATGAAATTTGTTCAATTTCACCCCGATAACACCAGTTCAACCTCTGCAACAATAAATCACTGGGGTTTGACATTTTTGGAACGAATTTCTCTGAAACTCAATTTACGAATTGCGAATTTTAACCTCTAAACTCGCTACAGCTGTAATGGCTTCACTGTAACATCAAATTCAACCACTTCCAGGTCTGAATTTTTACAACAGATATTAAATCAATAATATCTCACCACTTGGCTGAATTTCTCAATTTCCCCATGAATTTAACAACAAAAATTGGGGATTTTTCCCAATTTCACACAATTGCTGTTACTTTTTCCCATGGACACTCTACAACTCGAAATTTGGTCACTTAGAAATAAATTCTCTATGAAATTTCTTTTCAATGCAATGTGCTCGACCCATCTAGGGTTAGTGTTCAAAACTGAAGCTCTGATACCAATTTGTAACATCCCCAGCCACCCAGGATGGGGCATGCTACTCCAGAAAACACTTTTGTTTTCTCTGCGGAACATACTGTAACATACCCAACATCCAACTGAGCTATGCCACATAAATATTTTTGAATTTCATGCAATTAAAATATATACACACAAAAATATTGCGGAACATTATATATAAAACGTAAATAGACAAACACATTTTGTAAATGAACAGATTCATACTAAAATAACAGTAATCATATACATGCAACATGTACAATCAATACCCATAAATATAAAGAGAGTTATAACCACACATAAGATAAACCCATAAAAATACACACATAAATAACAATGCAACATGTAATTTTATCACACAGTTGACACTTATCTTGGTAATAATATCACCAACTATGTGCATATCTTCCACGAACCTCCCAACCTTAGACCACACTCCTCATCATTCTCAGTAGTGGGTCACCCTTGAGCTGGAACTAAACTCCACCTGGGTAAAGGGATCCTAACTAGGCTAATGGATCATGGACAGCAAGAAAGACTTCGTCACAGGTGCCAACTCAAACTAATAGCCTACAACCTGTCATTCCCCACATGCATGTCCCACCCCAGGAAGGTTTCCCCTTATCTTCTCAACAATCCTTCGGTTGCCCCACTTCCTTTTTGGGCTTCAACAATAGACCAGACAAGAAGTCTCATAGCCCTATAGCTGCAGTTTAGCACCTTCAGGAAATCAATTCCCAACAATTCTCTCACCCAGAGAGAAATTTCTCATGGGCCTAACAACCCGCCTCTTCAGTATCCCACGGGCCTGAAAACCCACTTCTTGAGTCCATCTCCCAAGAAAACCAGCTACACAAACATATGTGGCTATGGATACAGGTTCAGGTACAATGACAGGAAAGTACATAGAATAGCTGATTGCGTGAGTGCAAGATCATGGTATGGCTAAATGGATGATTCCAATGATGGAAGTAATCTTGGAAAATGAACTAAGTACCAACAATATGTATGCATGTCCCCAACTTGACACTTGTCATGTTGGGAGATACTTTGGCCCACTTGTCCCCAACTTTGGAACTTAGGATAAAATAATTATCTATACTTTATACTTTAATAAATATTCATATAATATTCCTTTTTGGCTTAATCTCCCTATCTTATCCCTTTTTATTAACTTTTAGACCCCACCCTTTCCCTAACTAGGGGAGTTTAGGCCCCCATACTCTTTTATCGTGGTCAGTCTGCGCGTAGCGATGTATTTTATATTAATGCCGAGACGTATACAAAAGTATGCGAACTGGCCTTTAACATCTAGGATCTCCGGCCTAAAAATCACAAAACTTGCTCAACAACCTATAAAACAAATCTTATACACAAAGGCTCCATGGCCTCAAAATTGCACGCACTTAAGTTGTTGCACGCGGTATCCTGGAATGTGCACACTTCATCATTTTACTGTGCAATACATGCACACACTATGTCATGAAAGGTGCATACAAAAATGATATCAAACCGCTCACCAGCTTACGTACATTTGTATTTACATTTACAATTGGGTTCAGCCTAGGGATATTACAACAAGGTTCTACATGATTGATGAAATCTTGGTTTTATTTGCGACATAATAGTAGATTGATAATGTGTATTATGTGTTGTTTCTAATTGTTCTAAGCTCTAAATTCCATATTGTGTGAATGGATTATATCCAATGTTGTCACATTTCTATTAGTGCCATGATATGTTACATGTTGCACATGCACAAAACACATGTTAGTCGTGACAAAAGATAAAATAAGTATGGAATAAATCCAAGGAAAATAAGCTATCCTATACTATGCTATGATATGCTACATTATATGCAAATGAAATTAAAAAGGATTTTTGTTAGTCCTAGCTAACAAAGTTAGTGTCTATACGATTTATTGAGTTATATGAAAACACATTTGATATGCGTTATGGTCTGGTTGGCAATGGTTAAATGTGATATGGGGTTGTCCATTTCGCAAGTGATGGATGTTAGTTTCGATGCATAGATTAATTGAATGGATTAATAGAGGGATGGCTGGCACGTACTAAAGAATTGAATGAGTAGAGGATGGAAGTGGCGTGCATTTACTGCACGTCACTCCATACCTCTCCCACTGGACATCACCCTAACTTGACTGTTGTTCAATTGTGTTTCAGCTCTGATTTTCAAGCAAGGGAAGAACTGCTCGGCCAAGCTCACGTTTTTAAGGATTTTTGGTTACAGGTATGTCTTTTTTGCCATCCATGAACCCACTTTGGTTATCAAATAGATATTGGCTCGGTGATGTATGGTTCTATGCTTTTCTTCATACTGGAAACTATGTAAACTTGTGATCTATTTCTCTAGAATGATTGGTTACGTGTATTCACTATAAATGAAAGGATTGGATAGTTGAAGTCATGATTTCATTAATGATTATGTGTGTTGGAAGCCATGAATTCTCTTTGTTGTCTTATGGGTATTGCTTGGAGGGTTTCATTTGGTCTAGACTTGCTATTCATCTCCACATGGTTCTTTTAAACATACCCATTCATATTTGGTTGATGAGTTTGATTTCGAACCACCATGGGTCACTGCTATCGTTTTCGCCCAGTTGTGGGTTCATGTATGATTGTGGTTTTTTCAAAATTGGTTTGGGAGATTATTATTATAAGATTCTTTCTTTAGGATTGGCTGTTATTTTGTGGCTCTGTTTTTATATCATCATTACGTGGGTTGATTGGGAAAACCACAAGGGTTATTCCCTGCATGTTCTCAATGTTATTATAAGAAGCCTCCGCTCCTCTGTTCATAGTCTCTCCTATCTCGTGAACTGTCACCCTGTATGCGAAGTTGTTTCTTGTATGGCCTGTGTTTCTACCGTATTGTCTCGAAATTTTCTCACCTGTTGTTGGTGTTTGACTCTAGTCTCGCTGTGTTGGTCTACAGAGTGAACCCTTGATTACTCAAAGCCCGTTTTGATTATTCAAAGCCTATTTTTTAATAATTGGAGCCAGTTATATCCTATCGGGTATGTTGTTGATTGTTATGAGTTGGTGGAGTATCGACAACAGTGGTTGATTGTTGGCTCGTCTCTATTAATAGCATTGGCAATGGTTTTGATTATCGACATCTAGTCACTGCATTGTTTATTATAGCAGTCGAATCTATATCTCATCATGGTTAATTAGTTGATTCGAGAAATGAAATGGGCATACAGTCGCTACCTCTTGTGTTGTAGCAGTTAGATTGTTAACTCAACATTGTTTTATGGTTGATCATGAGTATGCCTCTTTACTTTATGCACTGGGTTGTGTGTTTCCTACAACATGATATAGGTTGAAATGGTGGTTGTTGTTACTATGTGTTTTATTGCCAATCAAGATTATTGCAATTTAAAATCGTGAAATTTGTGACTTAGTTTTCTACTGTATATGTTTTATGGATACTGTGCATCGTATCAGAGATGGGAACAGGTTTTATAACAGTATGGTTTCATTAAAATTTAAATGTTAAATTGATTAAAGGAATGGAATCATGTGCGATTTTTAAAGAGATTGTGTCTGTTTTTTATTTGAATAGTTTATCTGTAGATAGTGGTTGATGGTTTGTATGATGAACATAGTCAATGCAAATAACTGTGTGTTCATCAATTTTTTTTTAAAATATTAAATGGAAGAAATGAAAGGAAACATGATTCCTTATATAGGTTGTTCAGAAAGCATATTATTTTGAGTATGATGGCACTGCATAATTGAAAGTGTTAAGGATTTAAAAGTGAAGAGTGAGCAAGTTTAGCACACATAAATGGTTAAATTATACACACGGTAATTGTTAATTGATCACAATAATTGGTTAGTTTTGGTTCATTGGATTGGATACATAATGGTTTAATGGATTACTTAATTAATATTAAGAACAATATTCGCTCTTCTCCCCTATCATTATTTCACTTTTCGCTAATTACAATCCCCTCACCTTCCCATATTCATTACTCACCACTTGTTCCTAAAAATTAATTACAGTTAAGAGGAGATCTGTATTGGGACAATTTAAGATCACAGGGATGGATCACATTGATGTGTTCTTTGGTTTACATTTAATTTGATTGTTGTTGTCTGTGAGCAGTAACCATGTCCTTTTCCCCTTCATTTTAACATTTTTCGCTCAATACAAACGCCTCGCATATACCATAACCTTTTTTCACTCCCTCCTCATTGACAACAGTTACAAAATTTGTATGGATTGGATTGTACGAGTTTGATATGTTATTGATCCAAAATTATTTCATATTTTAAAAGAGTTTTCATGTATGGATGTTAGATAACCTATTTGCTAATCAATCATGCATATAGGAATGATATTTTTCAGACAAGGTATCCATGGAAGAGGTAACCGAGGAAGCGATAATTGGAACAGGGGTCCTAGGAGGCCAAGATTCTCCATTCACTTTGATGTTGACTCGCAAGAGTTATGCCAGCTATTTCAGGCTGGGTTTTTCAAATGGATTGGGCAAGGAGTGGTCCAACCTAGTCATGAAAGGCCTCCATTCCAATCTCCACAAGCCTATGGTATTCTTGTTCCCCCTCATGTTTCATTGCAACCCGAGGTTCATGAAAATGACGAATGGAAAGAGATTTCCCACCCGAAAGTCTCCCAACATCGTGGCTGACCCAATTTGTCCTTACCTGCTCCCCCTCTTATCAATCAAATTGTGAAAGCTTCCCCTGCCCACTCACCAGCTCATTCTTCCCATGAAAGTAAAAGGTTGAAAACCAAGGCCCACCATGCCCCTGGCAAAGGAAAATCCACTACTGCCCCTTCCTCACCCTCCAATGGCTCTGATAAATCTATGTCCTCCCGGATGCATTTGAGGAATGATTTCTCTCATGTGATCAACGAGATTAGGCTTAAAGGCTCAACACAACCAAAGGAAAATTCAGAGAGATCAAAAGGTGACAACAACAATAAGGAAAGGATTGCATCTTAGAGTGGGAAATATGAATTTTAATTTTAATTTATTTATTTATTGTTGAGAAAAGTTGACTTCAGAAATTTTGGACAACATGCTATTTTTGGATATATCAATATTATATTTTGAAAATAATTTCAAATATCATTGAGATAAATTGTCAAGCATGAATGTAATGATGGGAGTCACAAGGAGGGATGTTTTTGTTTAATTAACTAGTTGTGTTATGATTGCTAAAAGCTAAAGGGGAGTCACAAGGGGTCCCACCTACTAGTTTTTATTTATTAAAAAACCCTTATTATGATTTATTACTTTCCCCCCTAACTAAAAAGTTGGTTGATTTTTTAGTTAACTTAACTAATGAAGTAGTTCAACTACCTCAACGAATTCTAATTTTCTTAAAGGAAAAAGGAAAGGGAGGAAAAAGATGAGGATAGAAGGAGAAGCATACTAAGGTTTGCTCTTTGAGTTTTGTGTTGAGATAATTCAGTTTTCATTCATTCCTTAATCCATTACAAGCCTAATTATTTTTTATGATAGCAGGTTCCTATTGTAGACAAGAAGATTCAGGGCTGAATTACATTATTCAAACACTTGTTTTTCAGAGGTGTTGATCTATCTTTGATAGTCTGTGTAGACTTGTATGTTTGTGAATTAGTTTTCATGATTGAAAAAGGCTATTGTGCAGAGTCTAGTGGGAAATAATCTGTGGAAAGTTGATCCCACTTTTCAAGTTCAGTTTTTGATTTTCTGTCAGAATTCCTTTTGTATGTTTCATTGGGGACGTCTAAGTTTGACTTTGGTCCAAAACTTCCTCAGGAAATTTTGTAAAAATAACGATTCTTTGATAAATTGGAATGAAATAAAGGATTTCTTTATGTCTCATATGTGTTTATTATTGACTGGGTGTCTTTACTTTTGTCTCTATATTTATTTCAACATTTGATATATTCAGAAAATTACATAAAAAATGATTTTTTCATCAAGATTTTAATTATAAAAAAAACAGCCTAAGCACTTGTAAATAATACTTGTGAATTTAGACATCAGTTTTGATGGCTATAAACATAGGGTGATATTCCTGGATATCTCTATTTACCCAAGTAGGATCTGAAAATGTTTGAGTAAGATCATGTCATATCTTTTCCTCAACATTTATTTGGTGACCATACTAGGGAGATCTTCAATATCTCTCTGGTTAATTTTTATGCTTGATTAGCATCAAATACATCTATTTTTCTGATATTAATTCTTTGATTGCTTTATTTGTTAATGAATCTACTTGTTGAAAGGTAGCCCAATATTGAGCTTGGTCTTCAATATTAGACCAAAATTTCTTTGAATCTGTTCAACACCATTTTAGACACTGCCAATACTCATGTTGAGCTTAATAATTCATGGGCAACAATTGAATGAGATATTAGTGCCCAATAAAGTTGGGAAGCTGGATGTAGAGAACCTAGAAATCAACAGTAACCTTCTTGTTCCTTTAATTTTGGGCCTTACTTTCATGTCCTTGGACTCTCGTGTTTATAGAATAAGAAGAGTTTTATCACCTTAAATTAATCATATTTATGAAATAGGAAGAAGAGACGTTATGTTGTAACCCAACAAAGAGCTCTAAGGAGAACTTTTTCTTATTCATCCAGTTCATATTTTTATCCCTCACCTATCATCCACAAGATGGCATCTAGTGGTGGATTTGGTGGCACTAGAAGTGATTCCTCCTCTCAGTCTTCATCCTTGTCATTTATTGGTAGCTTATATAGCCACCATATCCTTGTCCAATCTACCACAAATCTCACCAAATTCATTAAAAAGTATGGACTATTTCAGTTTGAAGAAGACACCACAACCACACCATGGCATGTGTCCTCTCCTCTTAACCTAGAACCTGCTACTCATCCACTTCCTAATTTCAAAGAGCATCTTCTTAAGCTTTTGGGAAATAAGACTTTCATTGCAAACAAACACCTGGTGGAATTTTCTAATGCTTGTCCCAACATAGGGGCCAATGAAAATGATACTTGCATGCACTTATTCGTCAATTCCTTGGAAGGAAAGGCTGTGGCCGATTTCTTTGACCTTCCTCCTAAGATTTTGTCTACTTGGGAGGATTTAGTTTAGTGGTTCAGATCCACCTACAGGAAATCTAAAATCCCAGTTGAGAAGTTACGAGAGTACAATAACATCACCTATAAGGATGGTTAAACCAGAAAGTCCTTCAACTTGCGTTTCACTAAGTTATAAAATAAAATTCTTGAACTCATTCGAGCTCAGAACCAAGATGATTTCATGCATTATTACACTGCATTACCTTCCCCCTATTGTCATAGGCTTGAGGAAAAATCCATTAATAATATTAGTTCCTCTCTGCATACTTGTTTAGAGTATGAAGAACAACTTGAAAGAAAAAGTCTTCCCCAGGGAGAATCAGTTAAACAAACAAACATGTCTGCCCTATTATATCTAGTACAAGATATGAATGATCATATGTTAGCGTATGAGAGAAAGGGAACTGTATCCCCTCTGAACCCTAGAGATTCATCCTCTTCTGCACCCCCCTTTAGGAATCCAATTGAAAATAATTTTCAGCCTAAAGCTATCTTGCCCTGAAGTTGGTGTAACTTTTGCGAGGAAGACCACTAGGAGGCCACATGTGAAGTAAGGAAGAGTGCCAGAGATAAGATCTTTGGTAAGACACCAGAAAATACCATCATTGTCCTAGATTTTGCAGAGCCAGAAGATGTCATGATCATCAATACTAGGAAAAAATCCTACGCTCCCAAAGTCAAATATAATCCTCCCCGTAATTCTTCTATCCCAAGATCATCTTCACCAGCTGCTATAGTTCAGGTTCCTAAGGTTCCTAACAGTGAATAAAAAAATCTCCCTATCCCCTCTTCCAAATAAAATATTCTGAATCAATTGGCCAACATCAAAGCAGATGTCACCCTTTTTATATTTCTGTAAATATAATGGATAAGATCACCCATTGTTGCCTCATTGATGGAGGTTCGGGCCCAAGTGTGATGTCAAAGATTATTATGGAATAGATAGGCTTGTCTTGTACAAATGAAAATTCCAGAAACATGATTAAGGATGTGACCTTAGTTTTGTGCGCAGACCCTGAAATAAGGACAACCATTAGTATTCAGGTAATTGATATGCCAGTAAGTAATTACTCAATAATCTTGGAAAGAGATTGTAAATATTTAATGGGTGGATACCTCTCACTTGACGAAACACATTTATCCATTCCTCATAATGGTAAAAACATTATAGTCCTTAGAGAGGGAAGGATTTCACCTTACATAGAGAGTATCCCATAGCCTAATGTAAACTATATTGAAGAGGAACTAGGACTGTATTCCATCTTTGTTGAGGAGGATAACATTCCCTTGTAAAAAATTGATTTAGATGATGGTATGTGGCACATTCACTTTGATGGTTCATGCTCAAATGAAGGAAATGGAGCTAGCATTGTATTGATTTATCCTGTAGGAAAAATCCAAACCTTTTCTTATAGGTTGGAGTTTGCTTGCACGAACAATGTCACTGAATTAAAATCTTTATTATTAGGCATTGAAAACACCTATACTCTTGGCTATGGTCACCTTTCAGTTTTTGGGGACTCCGAGCTTGTTGTGGACCATGTACATAAGATTTACTCCCCTAGCAACAAGTTGATGAAACGATACACCCAAACTGTTTGGGCACTTATCTCAAACCTATTATCTTTCAACGTCACTCATGTTAAGAGGTAATTGAACTCAATAGTTGATCTGTTAGTTGTTTTTGTAGCCTGTCCTACTCGAAAACTTCTGCCACATATACCTGATTGTACTTTTCGATCTTTATATCGTCCACATATCCCCGACAATATAGAATCTTGAAAGGTCTTCCCTAACGATGAGAGAATTTGTTCTTTCATTCAAAAAGAACCTTTTAAGCCCAAGAAAATTATATCCATAGAATATGACAAGATTCCTAAAGGTTTGACTCCACTAGAAAGTCTATTTTCATCGAGTGATGTAGGAAATAAAAATAAACAGAAGGAAGAGGAGTCAAAAAGGAAGGTAAATGAAACCATATCCTTGAACATTGGGACACCTGAGTCTCCAAAGAATGTTAAAATAGGTGCCCAATGTTCTGATGAAGAAAAAATGAAGTTTTCCAAGATACGTGGTGGATTTCAGGATGTTTTCACTTGGTCTTATGAGGATCTTCGTGGTTTTGATCCTAGTATTATATATCATGCTATCTCCATCAAGGAAGACATGAAACCAGTTAGGAAAAAACATAGATCTATTAACCCTACATTGAAAGCAACTATTCAAAGGGAGTTGGAAAATTTCTTGAAGGCTGAAATCATCTTTCCGGTCAAGTACCCTGAATGGGTTTCCAAATTGGTACATGTTCCTAAGGTCACTGATCATATTAGCTTATGCATTAATTTTCACACATTCAATCAGGATATTATGAAAAATCCCTTCCCTCCCCCTAATATGGAAATGATTTTGGAGCAAGTTGTAAGGTCACAGATAAGGCCCTTACTTGACACTTTTTTTGGTTACAATCAAATCAAGGGAAAAAAGGAAGATGCTCACAAAACCACTCTTATCACTAATTGGGGTACCGTGAACGTATTCTTTCTGGCTTACCTAATGCAAGTACCACTTTTAAAGGACATATGCGAATAACTCCTGACAAATTGATTATTATTCATATTTATCTTGATGATCTCATTGTATGCATTAAAGGGTTGATTATTACCTAGGAGTTTCAAGTGTTATGGATGGTTCCTTTCAAGATCTCTTTTGTCTTGGGTACTAATTCTTACATTCTAAAACATTTATAGGAGCGATTGTTTTCCTATAGCACTAACGATTCTCACTTGAAACATTTCGTGGAACCAACTTGAAAAGTTTTAACACTATTTGGATTTTCTGTATATTATTAGTCTAGCTCTGCTTTCTTTTCTATCATTATTTTTCATTTTGGATTTACATTATTTTGATTTCTGATTTCTGATTTTAACCATTTCATACTACTTTTACATTCCTGTCATTTTATCTCTGCTGTTTTAAATTCTGCAATTTTTATTTTGTTACGATTTTTATTTCTTTTTCATCTTTTAATTGGTTTTGGTCAAGAATAAGATGTTGGATCTGTTTTGCCACTGTGACACTCCTGTAATATATTGTTAGTCAATAAAAATTAATCTTACACAGTTGTTATGATGTTCCCCTGAAATCACTTGAATTTGCTATCTTCTTTCACTACTGTTTTTTAAAGAAATTGGTTATTCCCCACTTCTGCTTTCCATTTCTTCATCCATTTGAGAATTTAAAAGCGAAATTCCATAATTTTTCTCTTTGAAGTAAAAGGTAGATTCTAGTTGAACGATTATGCACACAGTGGTAAACCCCCTCATACTTAACATTTTTCATGAGTTATTCCCAAATTCCTGGTCATTTTTCCATTAAATCCGCTCACTTCCCCCTGATGTGTAATATTCCTGGTTATATCTTCTTGACCTAATGTTCTCGTTCTGTGAAACCATGAGTTCTAAGTTCTAAATCTGTTGAAAACAAATTTCCCCGTGGATTCGCCAGTTTGTTGATGATTAAAATCGCAACGAAATTTTTTCCCAAAAAGTATTGCTAAATTCTATTATTATAAGCTAACAATATATAATACTAGTAGGTGGGACCCCCTTGTATATTGGAAGATCATATCTAGTTCTTATTTGATGTTTATGTTGTTGTTCGACACTACTTACATGGTTCTACATGATTGATGAAATCTTGGTTTTATTTGTGACATAATAGTAGATGGATAATGCGTATAATGTGTTGCTTCTAATTTCTCTAAGCTCTAAATTCCATATTGTGTGAATGGATTATATCTACTGTTCTCACATTGCTATTAGCTCCATGATCTATTACATGTTGCACCTACACAAAACACATGTTAGTCATGAAAAAAGATAAAAGAAATATGGAACAAATCCAAGGAAAATAAGATATCCTATACTATGTTATGCTATGCTACATTATATGCAAATGAAATTAAAAGGATTGTTGTTAGTCCTAGCTAACAAAGTTAGTGGATATACGATTTATTGAGTTATATGAAAACATATTTGATATGTGTTATGGTCTAGTTGGAAATGGTTAAATGTGATATGGGGTGGCACATTTGGCAAGTGATGGATGTTAGTTTTGATGCATAGATTAATTGAATGGATTAATGGAGGGTTGGTTGGTATGTACTAAGTAATTGAATGAGTAGAGGATGGAAGCGACATGCATTTATTGCACGTCACTCCATACCTCTCCCACTAGCCAGCACCCTATCTTGGCTATTGTTCAATTGTGTTTCAGCTTTTATTTTCAGGCAAGGGAAGAACTACTCGACCAAGCTCACGTTTTTAAGGCTTTTTGGTTTCAATTATGTCTTTTTCACCATCCATGAACCCAGTCTGGTTATGAAATAGATATTAGCTCGGTGATGTATGGGTTTGTGATTTTCTTGAGACCGGAAACTATGCAAACTTGTGATATTTGTCTTGAATGGTTGGTTGTGTGTATTCACTATAAATGAAAGGATTGGATAGTTGAAGTCACGATTTCATTAATGATTTTGTGTGTTGGAAGCCATAAAGACTCTCTGCTGTCTTATGTGTTTTTCTTGGAGGGTTTCATTCGGTCCATACTTGTTGTCCATCTCCACAAATTTCTTGTAAATATACCCAGTCATATTTGGTTGTTGTGTTTGATTTTGAACCACCGTGGGCCACTGCTATCATTTTCACCTGGTCGTGGGTTCGTGTATGATTGTGGTTTCTGCACAATTGGTTTGGGAGGCTATTATGCCAAGATTATTTATTTAGGGTTGGTTGTTATTTCATGGCTCTGTTTTTATATCAATATTACGTGGATTGATTGGGAAAACCACAAGGGTTATGCCATGCATGTTCTCATTGTTATTATAAGAATCCCTTTCTTCTCTGTTCATAGTATATCCTATCTTATGAACTGTCACCCTGTCTACGAAGCTATTGGTTGTATGGCCTGTGTGTCTATCGTATTGTTTCAAAAGTTTATCACCTATTGTTGGTGGTCGAATCCAGTCTCCCTATGTTGGTCCATAGAGAGAACCCTTGATTACTCAAATACCGTTTTGATTATTCAAAGCCCTTTTTTTAATAAATGGATCCAGTTATACCATTTCAAGTATATTGTTGATTGTTATGAGTTGGTGGAGTATCGTCGAGAGTGGTTGATTGTTGTCTTGTCTCTGCTAATAGTGTTGGAAGTGGTTTTGATGATCAACATCTAGTCACTTCATTGTTTATTATAACAGTCGAGTCTATATCTCAACATGGTTAATTGGTTGATTCGAGAAATGAAATGGGAATACAGTCGCTGCCTCTTGTGTTTTAATAGTCAGATTGTTAACTCAACATTGTTTTATGGTTGATCAGGAGTATGCCTCTTTTCTTTATGCGCTGGGTTGTGTGTTTCCTACAATACGATATAGGTTGAAATGGTGGTTGTTGTTACTGTGTGTTTTAATTGACAATCGATATTATTGCAATTTAAAAACATGATATTTGTGACTTAGTTGTCTATTGTATATGTTTTATGGATATCGTGCATCGTATCAAAGATGGACACAGGTTTTATAACAGTATGGTTTCATTACAATTTAAATTTTAAATTGATTAAAGGAATGGAATCGGGCACGATTTTTAAAGATCTCGTGTCTATGTTTGATTTGAAGAATTTATTTGTAGACATTGGTTGATGGTTTGGATGTTGAATAGACTCAATGCAAATGAATGTGTGTTCATCGAAATTTTGTTTTAATATTAAATGGAAGAAATGAAAGGAAACAAGATTCCTTATATAGGTTGTTCGGAAAGCATATTATTTTGAGTATGATGACACTGTATAGTTGAAAGTGTTAAGGATTTAAAAGTGAACAGTGAGGAAGTTTAACACACAGAAATGGCTAAATTATACACAGAATAATTGTTAATTGATCACAGTAATTGGTTAGTGTTGGTTTGTTGCATTGATTACAGAACGACTTTATGAATTACTTAATTAATATTATGAAAAATATATGCTCTTTTCCCCTATCATTATTTCAATTTTCACTGATCACAATCCCCTTGCCTTCCCATATTCATTACTCACTCCTTATTCCTAAAAATTAATTACATTTAAGAGGAGCTCTGTATTGTGACAGTTTAAGATCACAGGGATGGATTATAGTGATGTGTTCTTTGGTTTACATTTTATTTGATTGTTGTTGTATGTGAGAAATAACCATGTCCTTTTCCCCTTAATTTTAACATTTTTCGCTCAATACAAACCCCTCGCATATCCCAGAATATTTGTTCACTCCCTGCTCATTGAAAATAGTTAAACAATTTGTATGGATTGGATTGCATGAGTCTGAAATGTTGCTGAGCCAAAATTATTTCATATTTTAAAAGAGTTGTCATGTATGGTTGTTAAAGAAACTATTTTTTAATTAATCATGCATACAAGAATGATCTTTTTCAGCCGAGGTAGCCATGGTAGAGGTAATCGAGGAAGAGGTAATTGGAACAAGGGCCCTAAGAGGTCACGATTATCCATTCACTTTGATGTTGACTCGCAAGAGTTAGTCCAGCTATTTCAGGCTAGGTTTTTCAATTGGATTGGGCAAGGAGTCGTCCAACCTAGGCCTAAAAGGCCTCCCTTCCAAGATCCACAATCCCATGGTATTCTCGTGCCCCATCATGTCTCATTGCAACCCGAGGTTCCCGAAAATGATGGATGGAAAGATATTGTCCACACGATAGTCTCCCAACATCTTGGCTGGCCTAATTTGTCCTTACCTGCTCCCCGCCTATCAATCAAATTGTCCAAGATGCCCCTGCCCACTCACCAGTTCAGTATTCCCATGTGATTAAAAGGTTGAAAACCGAGGCCCACCATGCCCCTGACAAAGGAAAAGAAATGGTTTCCCCTTCCTCACCTTCCAATGACTTTGATAAATACATGTCCTCCCATATGCATTTGAGGGATGATTTCTCTCATGTGATTAGCGAGAGTAGGCCTAAAGGCTCAACACAATCAAAGAAAAATTCAGAGAGATCAAAAGGTGACATTAACAACAAGGGAAGGATTTCATCTTAGAGTGGGAAATATGAATTTTAAGTTTTATTTATTTCTTTATTTATTGTTTAGAATAGTTGACTTCAGAAATTTTGGACAACATACTATTTTTGGATATATCAGTATTATATTTTGAAAATAATTTCAACTATCATTGAGATAAATTGTCAAACATGAATGTAATGATGGGAGTCACAAGGAGGGATGTTTTTGTTTAATTAACTAGTTGTGTTATTATTGTTAAAAGCTAAAGGGGAGTCACAAGTCATCCCACCTACTAGTTATTATTTATTTAAAAACCATTATTATGATTTATTACTTTTCCCCCTAACTACAAATTTGGTTGCACTTTTAGTTAAATTAACTGATGAAGTAGTTTAACTTCTTCAACCAATTCTAATTTTCTCAAAGGCAAAAGGAAATGGAGGAACAAGAGGGGGATACAAGGAGAAGCATACTAAGGTTTTATCTTTGATTTTTGTGTTGAGATAATTCATTTTTCATTCATTCCTTAATCCATTAAAAGCCTGATTATTTTTTATGATAGGAAGGTCCTATTGTAGACAACAAGATTCAGAGTTGAATTACATCATTCAAACACTTTTTTTTTAGAGGTGTTGATCTATCTTTGATAGTCTGTGTAGACTTGTATGTTTGTGAATTAGTTTTCATGACTGACAAAGGCTATTGTGCAGAGTCTAGTGGGCAACAATTTGTGGCAAGATGATCCATATTTTCAAGTTCATTTTTTTATTTTCTGTCAGAAGTCCTTTTGTATGTTTCATTAGGGATGTCTAAGTTTGACTTTGGTCCAAAACTTCCTCAGGAATTTTTGTAAAAAGAATGATTCTTTGATGAATTGGAATGAAATAAAGGATTTCTTTATGTCTCATATGTGTTGATTATTGACTTGGTGTCTTTACTTCTGTCTCTATATTTATTTAAACATTTGATATATTAAGAAAATTACATAAAAAATGATTTTTCAGCAAGATTTTAATTATAAAAGAAACAACCAAAGAACTTGTAAATAATACTTGTGAATTAGGACATCAATTTTGAAGGCTATAAACATAGGGTGATATTCTCGTCTATCTTGATTTAGCGAAGAAGGATCTGAAAATGTTTGATTAATATCATTTCATATCTTTTCCTCAACAGTGTGGACACTAGGTAGCAGTGAAATTGACTCTTGGAGTGAGAGAAAACCCCAATTACTCTTAAAACAAAATTAGAAACTTCTAAATAAATAAAAAATGGCTCAGAAAAAAAGTATGTCTATTTCCAACTACCAAATGGATGTATGGGTGTGGATAAATAGTTGTTGGGATAGTTTACTAACTCATGGGGACCGTATTCATATAAAATGAGATCAAACCATAACTGACACATAATTCTCTTTTATAAAAAATAAACAAACAACCATTAAATTACAATACACTCCATTAATCATTCATTGAATTACAATGCAAACATTTCAAACCATAGACAAAGAAATTCAAGTATGACAAACACACAGAACTCAAAATTTACCCTAGAAACCCAAATGGTAAAACCAACATTATTTTGGCTTCGTCCATTTATTATTTAAAAATGGGAAAGTTACATGATCTCTTGTTCATATCGATGATCCTTTGTGACATCTAGGAAACGTCTTCACATCATTCGTAGTCAAAGAACTCCTTTCTGATTGTGGGGAAACATGATATAGAAGACTGAGTCAAGTGGAAGGATAGATAGAAGTTTGGGCATCCCCAATGCTTCAACTTCTCTCCAGTTTGTTTATCCTTATTTTCTTTGTTTGATTATATTTCCTCCCACGTGGAAAAGGTCCAGGGATAATTTTAACGATGTAAATTTATCTTAGATAGAAACCTTAGCAAATCTTACTAGTCCTTAATATGAAAAGTACACAATGTTTGGTGATATTTTTGTAAAAATATTCTAATTTCTAATGATTTTATATACTTTCTATAAAATTTGGGCTATTTTTAAGTTTAAATAATTTCAATCTATAAAATTTGGGCAAATCACTTATAGAAAAAATGGAAATTGGAAAATATTGTTTTTGGAAAAAGAACGGAAAATTAGCCCATGGGCGATAGATAGCCCCTACAATTTTCCTTGAAATGGTCTCATGAAAGTTTCATTATTTATTTATGTACAAAAATATACTTCCTGAATTTCCATACATTACATAAAAAAAAATCATCAATCGTGATGGCATGGGGCCCTTCATGCGAACAATTTGAACCCCTTCTTTGACCATAGCTTTAAACTTTGCACATGATGATAATCTTAAAGCCTTTGTTGAAAGCCAATTGTTCTTTTCAGATCCAATTCATATTAAAGAATGACACCTTGAACCACCACAAATGATCTCTTGATGGAATAATTTTATTCTAACTAGGTATATAGGTACCATTATCTTTTTTTATCACTAGGTATGGGTCTCAAGGATCCGAAATGGTCAGGGGAAGAAACATGAACCATAGTTCCTAACAAAATATTCTAACCATCTAGGGCCAATAATGATGCCTTGAACAACCACACATGGCCTCCTGAGGGTTTTCTTGACCTATGTTTGGGGATGTTAGTGCCACTAGGTAGTTTTTAGTAGTAGGTATGTATCCCAGGTCCCTAGAAATAATCTAGGGAAGAAGGTCATGCCGTATTTCCTAAAGAAATACATGAGACATCTAGAGCCATGAACGTTTCCTTGAAGAAACACACATTACCTATGGATATCATCCTTGTCTTATAAGAAAGGACAATAGTGTCCTCACAAGGTTTTGATAATTGGCTATGGGTCTCAAGGCCTTGACATGGTCGAGGGTGAGAGCCCAAGCCTTAACCAGAGTACAAAACATCTAGGCATCCAGGGCCAAACATGATGTCTCAAACCCCCACACCTACCCTCTCAAGGTTTTAGGAAGATTCTATGGGTCAAGGGTCATGAATGACACCTTAAACAACTATATATGATCTCTTGAGGTGATATTTCACCTTCAAGTGGGGATATGGGCATCATTAGGATTTTTTGGGAACTTGGTATGGGAATTGGGTGCTTGGACATGATCAAGAGAGGAAACCTAGACCTTCGGTCTTAAAGGAATCTTCTAGGAATATAGGGTCAACAATGACATGTTGAACCACCATAAAGGACCTCTCTAGGGTATCCTTGATCTTTGGATGGGGATAGTCAACATTATGAGTCTATGTGTAATATCCCAATTTTTACTACTAGAATTATTTGTGATTAAATATTTGGATAATTTGCATAGATACTTAATAACTATGCTACACTATATCCATGGGATAGATATACAATGGTGCCATGAATATCATACATATTTTTATTTTGTAGTTAATAAATAAGAAGATCAAGATCAATTGATCTTGAGCACCTATAGGGGCTATGATACCACAAGAGGGGAAATGTGAGGATGATTAAGGGGGGTTTGCACCTAAAAAATAAAAAATATGATGCATTGAACCCTCATCCATTTCAATTTTTAATTTCAAATAAAAAATAAGTTAAGAAGAGTAGAGGAAAAAAATTTCTCAATCTAAGTCACCAATCATAAAATTTAGCAAGTTGTCTCCCCTACATTCTTGGAACTAGGAAGAGAAGATGAGTTTGATTTTTATTATAATTATGCATGAGGAAAATTTGAATGGGAAGGAGGAGGCTATTATAAAAAGTAGTGGAAAAGAGTATTGATGGGGAGACAACAAAAATTAAGAGCCAATACCATGAGAGAGGAAACTAGCCATGAATTGAAGCTTGTAGACCTTGAGGAAAGCCAAGAAACCATGGAGAATTTTGTTAAATATTGAGATAACATATTGGACCATATATTAACACACATAGTATCATGATAAGGAGTAATTTATAAGGCACTATACAAAATATAATTAAGTTCTCCTTGTGTTGTGTGGGGAAGGGATGTCAGTGACTTAATGTTGCTCTATCGTAAGGAAAATAGTAGTAGAAATCATCGGTTTGAATTCAAATTTCATAGTTAGTTTATAAATGCTTATTCTTGGTGGTATCATAGCTTTACTAGGGGGTGGATTCCACTTTGTATGTCCTATGATTGGGTGGAAATCACTCACTTAGTTGGTTGTTGGTCTACAAGTATTCCAAAATATAAGTTATATTATATGTTCTGGTTATCAATTTGTATTTGAAATGTTTGAATCTTTCTGTATAAATACCTATATAAAATTCTATCTTTAATGATTGAAAAATTTCTATAAATTGGTGTTGCACAAAATGATTTTGAAATATTTATATTCTTGTTTCTATAAATAATCTTGAAGTATATTACTAGTTTAATACTACCTGACAATTTCTTGTTTACTTTCCTATTTATTAATTTTGTTTCCTTTTCCCTATTTCTCCCTATAACTCAAACCTCATATCTCTATACGAATAATAGAATGAATATGAAATAGTTTCTCTAAACAATAATAAGAGTTCACTAGAAAGTAATTTTTGCTATCAGTCTTGTGAATTGCAGGAATTTGTCTGATGATGGCCTAAAAATCTGTAACAACCCCTTCGTTATGTCTATGAATAGCGAAGTTCAATAGGATTTTTTTTTTTCTTTTTTTCTTTTTAACAATTAAGAAATTGACAACATCACCTA